>JARFIW010000250.1:0-60450 GCA_036346225.1 Platerodrilus igneus
TTTTGCTGATCTAATTTGACCAATGTTAAGTTCAATCAGTGAAATAAAAAGACAAAGGTATCAATTCAAAATTTAATCTAAATATGATTCTCTTTTGTTGCAAAATTACTTGTAAATAAATTTCATTAATCAATATATAAACTTTAAAACTTTCTTAGAGTGTTCCTCTATAATCAAAATAATCAACATTAAATAAGTTACAGAAGTTTCTGAATATACTTCTCTACATAGAGAGGTATTAGCATTTATAAGTTAGTTAATACAGTTTAGTCTCTTAAACATCCATAAAACAGATCTGTTCTGGCTTACAAGATTTTTATCTAAGGAACTTGTTACATAAACAGTTCATATGGTTTAAGCATGAAAATAATAAACTCAGATTAACATATGTCAAAACAGCTTAATTCTTCTACTAATTACAACAAATTGCTAGAAAACACCTTTCATCCAAAGGTGGACTTTATACATATTTTTTATCACCTGACATGTGCATCATAAAAGCACTTTGAATAACAACTTTTAAAGCATCTAAAGATTAAAAAAATTTCTCTTATAAAGCAATTTAGTTCCGAATGAAAAATATTTGACTTATTAAATTTTAGGTTATACTTCCAAACTAAATTTTTACGTGGTATATAAGCATAAACACATTTAGCAAACAAACTTGAAATTTACGTTACTTAACGAAGATTTACCATGATTTTGTAAATAGTAAATTAAAGCTTTAACCTTAACTAGCACACGAAATTGATTTTCAGCAAAAAGGTTTATAAGTACCTGGTAGATTTAGTTTTTACAGCTGCGATGTTGACGAATGTAATAGATGAACTAGGACGCATCGCTTTCCATCTGTTTGATATTCCGAAAGATACAAAACATGCTTGCATTAACCATAATTCCTCGGACAGCTTTAAAACAATTAATCTCACAATACTCGACCAAAATCTAATTCCATTGTTTAGCGTGTTCCTCAAATTTTTGCTAAAGGGATTGTGTTAAGGCTTTATAAGTATTTTGGTTGTAGTGTAGTATGCCAATCACAATTAATTTAAGTCCTTAAACTATTCCCACCTAGAAACCCTCCATTATCCCTACCTTTAGTGCAACGACATAAAAGGGTTGGTAATGTACGAGTGGACGACAATTCATCTTCGTTCTCGCTTGGCTTTGGTTCGTGATTTAGTTCGGTGCATCGAGCATCAGTAATTAGCAACAATTAGTGAACATTATACATACAGTCCATAATTATCTGATAGCAGTGCAAATACAATCAACCACTACAACCAGTGAAAGGTAGGTGATATATTCCTTTAAATTATCATTTCCTTTATGTGATTGTAAATGCAAATTAACATTTTGATTAACATTTTTGGTCCTTTGAGCAAATATTTTGCTTATTAATTGGTTTATTATTGGCATTTTGGCATTCAATTTAACTACATTGTTAATTGCTCTTCGCTTAAATTAGGGGTTGACCGCATTTAGAAGAAAAGTGTAGTCATACCACCAGTTTCATAGTCAATTGTGTAAACTAACTTATAGTAGATGCAATCTCGCATTAAATTTGAAATTTTGTACTGATACAGAATCTTATAAAGCCTTAAAATGACAAATCTTTGTAAATTTTAGGGATAGTTAACGTAAGAATTTGTAGTCAGAAAAGTGTTTAAGCAATACAGTTATTTTAAACTTGTAATTCAAGTTCGCTATAGAATTCAGGTATTCGTAAAACCGGGTAGAATAAAACCCTTTGCTCTTTGTCATATTGAAACTTGCAAGCTCCCGTTAGGCACGTTGTAGTAAAATTCTTTAACAGGTAGTTCAACATTACCCTTGGTATATCCTATTATTAGGTGAACAAACCCTTCATTTTGTAGCTGAAATCAATATAAAATCGATATTAGTAACCTTGTTCGTTAGGATGGCACATATTTCATCGGATAGGTTGATAGTGGATTTAAAGGCCGCACTCGATAGATTATCTGATATATCTGGTGCGATAGATAAATTGGAGCATATTAAAGGCAATTGTATTTCTGTTAATATTATGGCTGAAAGCGCCTTTGATATCAAAAACGATGTAGATACTGCTTATAAAACGTGCATATTGGATGAGGACAACTCTGAATTATTAAATGCAATTACAACACTAAGAATTGAAATAGATAGGTCTTTGTTAAACATTAAAATTATTAAAGCTCAGTTTGATAATATATCCACTGCTGAAAAAGGCTTGACTGGAAATATTACTGGTATTGGCTCATGTACTAATATTCGTCTCCCTCGGATAGAAATGAAAAATTTTCTGGAAAAATAGAACATTTCAAGAGTTTATTCAATTTTTAATAATTTAGTTCATGAAAATAATCAATTGCTACCGATCGAAAAGTTCTATTTTTAATTGATGCGTTGGATTTTAAGTCTAGAGAACTCATTAGACATTTGCAAATTTCGAATAATAATTATATGCTAGCTTATTCAATTATTGTGAGAGGTTTAATTCAAAACGTTTAATTGCAAACACGCATTGGAATGCTTTAGAATCGTCACCAAAAGCAAAATTTAATTCACATACAGATTTAAGAGAATTGCTTAATTGCTTTACGGAAAATATATCAAGCTTACGTCAAACTAAGATTGATTTGCTCGACTTCGTATTGTTTAATTTGTTATCAAAAAGGTAGATACAAATCTGTTGAAAACATTTGAATTAGAAAATACATCAGACATTCCATCTTATGATCAATTAAAATTATTTCTAGAAAAACATTGCAAGGCATTAGAAATTAGCAATATGGTTGTTTCCGATACACCGTCCAAATTTAATACGTCCGTTAAACAAACCATATCATCTAGTGTACCTTCTAAACGTTCCTTTGAATATTCAAAACCCCAAGTTCGAAAGTCATTCGTAACAACTTCATTCGCTCAGAAATGCAGTCTTTGCAGTGGTACTCATAACTTATACCAATGTGAAATGTTTCTGAATAAATCGCCACAAGACCGTTATAACTTTGTTAAAGACAAACACTTATGCATTAATTGTCTTCGCAGCTCTCATATGGTTACACGCTGCTCTTCCAAACTTGTTTGTAAAAAGTGTGCAAGGGTCATCATACTTTATTGCACTTTGAAAACCCTACAGTTGCACAGAAACCTGCAATCACTCAGGCAACAGATCAACTTCCCGAACCCACCTGCAACACTACTACAAGTACGTTGTTATCATCTAGATCGTCCAACACAATGACGTTATTAGGCACCGCAAGAATTTCAATTACAGATGGGTTTGGTAAAGTTCAGACAGTAAGAGCACTTGTAGATAGTGCATCAATGGAAAATTTCATGACTGATAAGTGTTGTCGACGCTTAGGTTTAAGAAAATCGAATATTTCAATGAAGGTTGAAGGCTTGGGTCTATCTGCTTCTCATGCGTATGGACAAGTATCGTGTAAAATTAGTCCTCAAGGTAAAACTGTTCCAGAGTACAGTATTGATTGTTTTGTTTTACCAGACATTTGTGGAACCCTTCCTTCATCAAGGATCTCACCAAATAGTTGGCCTCACATAGTTGGATTAGATTTAGCAGATTCGGACTTCGACAAACCTAGCCATATCGATTTATTGTTAGGTGCAGATTTGTTCGCGCGTGTTTTATTAAACGCAACTCGCATTGGGTCACTAGAAGAACCCGTGGCAATTCACACTACCTTTGGGTGGATATTAACAGGGAAGGTTCTTTCTTCTGTTACATCTCGTATATCATTAGCTGCACTTGTAGAAGATGCTAACATTACTCGATTTTGGGAACTGGAAAATATTCCAGATTCTAACAAATTATCTCCTCATGCGGAAATTTGTGAAAGGCATTTTGTGGACACTCACAAGCAAGATGACACCGGTCGTTTTATTGTTTTGTTACCTTTCAATGGTCCTGAACCGCTATTTGCTGGCTCTCGAAATAGCACTTCGAAGATTTCTTTCACTAGAACGCCGTTTGAAATAAATCCTCAACTGTATAATTCTACAGAGAATTTATGCAGAATTATATCGATAGTGGTCACATTTGTATTGTATCGGATTCAACTCGATCGTTACATTATCGCCGGTTATTACATACCACATCACGCCGTGTTCAAACCAGACAGTACAACACAAAACTTCGTGTCGTATTTGATGCTTCAGGGCCAAAGTGGAGGGTCTTTAAATGATCATTTACTCGCAGGCCCCCTCTTCAAAAAGATATCATGGAGTTGTTATTACACTTTCGTTTACATTCTGTAGTTACTCCTTCAAGATGACAACACTAAAATAAGGGTAGGATTAAGATTTATAAAAATTGTAAAATATTGCCTTCCGTTAAAAAAGGGAAGATGTTGTAGTAATAGTGAGTAGTCAGGTCCGCTGCCATAAGAGGCACTCGTACATAGAAGAGTAGGGAGCGCGAGTCCAATACAGGCGGCTGGCAGTTCTTAGTGGTTAGTCATGAAGCGTAGACGTAAGCTAATCTCATGTACTAAATTATAAGTTATGAAAATAAATAAATACTAAATATAACACCCTGTCGTCAGAGAGGTTGACAATCGCTCGTTTTGCAATTGAAGTTAAAGAATAGAATTTATTTTCGAACTCCTCTCTTTCCAACAGTTCATCTTCCTCACCTGAATGCAGCATTTCTATTTCTAACTGTACTTCCTCGAACTGATGTATCAGTTGCTCAATATTATTGAGCCTTATTTCAATTTCACACAAAAGATTATTACGTTCTATGCCCTCCAATTCGCTAAGCTTTTTAGTGCTTGACTGAATAAACTTGTTAAATAATGTAAGCTTTGCCTTAAGAGCACCCCTTTTTATATGCAATGTTTTAATTTCTGTGCTTGACATGATGAAACAACTTGAAATCGTCAAATAATTAACTGGAAATGCAAACCACACTTACGAATTGTGTATAATAGCGATTTAATGTCTGTGAAGTAGTAATGTGAATGGATGCAATTAAATATTATCATAAGCAGATGCAATTCTAAATAATACGATAAGGAAGTGATATATTGTAAAGACTCAAGTGTTCCTTGTATTTAATAACGTCCTGTGGTCGTTAAGCTTCACCTTGCGCCTATAGCCCGCAGGTATTAGAAACCAAACTTGTCTCTGATGAGCTCCGGCAACCTTGGCGGTTAGACTGTGCTGCTTCCACGAAGACCAATGCTTTGTTGTAATTGAACTTGGCGTTACTTTTAAATGAGAAATTGCACTCGAATTCATTAAGTATGTCGGCCGAATGGACCAAAAATATGTTGGAATAATAACTTGTTTAATGTGATAGTAATAAAACAAACATGAATGATTAATGTACTGTAATTAAATGACTATATGTTGAGTACAACGACGTATTATATCAATGCTAGGTCACCATCGTACTCTCACCTGAGTGGACTGTAAGCTACTGCCCGCTCTTGCACGAGCGACACTATTTTATAATAGTAAAAGAGGGTGAGGGAGACAACACCCTGCAACCAACATTACAAAACATAATGATTTCTGAACAGTAATCCCATTTCAGCACATTCAGACACTTCTCCACCCCAAAATGGCCGTTATCCTCGTGTTCCTGTAAGAATAATAAGGCAATTAGCATACTTGGAATACACAATTTAAAACTTGGATAGTCATTCGACCCCCGTTTAAACAACACATCTTTGTAAATAACGTACCACGTCGAATATTGTTCCTGCACATCACGCTTCAACAGTTCACCTACTACCTTACCACAAAAACCGTCCTTTTTTTGTTCATGAAGTATACCCTTCATACCACTTTCTACCTTTTTATATAGATCCGATTTCTGTAGAAAGTTTATTTCCACAACACCACAATTAGGGCGTTCTGGTACCGATTCCTTCTCTACTGGGTATCGAGACAAGGCGTCCGCTACCACGTTGTCCTTACCTCTACAATATTCCACTTTGAATCCGTACTGCTGAAAGTACAAAACCCAACGAGTTAGTCTTGAATTAAGCAATCTACATGACATTAAGAAAGTCAACGATTTGTGGTCAGTAATGACTGTCAGCTCCCGTCCAAGTACAAAAACTCGCCATTATTTTAGGCAGTGCAAAACCGCCAGAGCCTCTTTCTCAGTTAGGCAGTATCGCGTTTCCGGTCCTCGCAATGTGCGACTGGTAAATGCAACTATATCCTTTTCCCTGGTATGCGGATTTTTTGAAATAGACGCCCACCAATACCTTCGCCTGACACATCTGTTTGAATAAAAAATTGCCACACGGGATGGGAGTGCTTCAGCATCACAATCGACAAAAATACCGATTTGATTGACTCGAATGCTTCCAGTTGCTCCTTCTTCCATTCCCACCTAGACCCTTTGCGTAACAGTTCCAATAAAGGAGTCGTTAAACTAGCAAACTTCTATACAAATCGCCGGTTATAATTGACCATACCTAAAAATCCACGCAAGTGCTTTTGATTCCGCGGCGTTGGGAAATCCATAATGGCCGACGCTCGAGCCGGATCCATTTCCAACCCCGCATCTGTTATCCAGTGGCTAAGAAACAAAATCCGCTTTCGAGCAAAGCTAGATTTTTTATTTTTATTGCCCCCCCCCCTTTCTTGAATTTTCGTAACACGACTCGGAGGTGCTTCAAACGGTCTTCCAAATTTTTTAAATAAATGAGAAGGTCATCGACATATGGGATCACAAAAGATTTGACATCAGGATCTAGTATCTTACTCAGACCCCTAATAAATGACTCAACTAAAGTGCTGAGCCCAAATGGCAAAACTTTAAACACAAAAGTGTTTCCCTCGTACATAAAACCAGTGTATTTTTTGTGACCAGGCCAGATGCCTATCTTGCACCATTCTCTTATTTAGACACCTCGCATCTAAACAAACTATTATGGAATTGTCTTTTTTTTTAACAACTACCAGCGGATTCACATATTCGGTCTGCATGGGCTCTATAACATCCCATGCAACCATCTCCTCAATTTGCCACTTCACTTCGCTTTTATAAGCGTGAGGGATAGGGTACGATTTTTCCATAAATGGCAAATAATCGTGTAAAACGATTTCATGTTGATATAACCTTTTGCAACCCGGTTGGTCAGAGAAAATCTCTTTAAAATTCATCAACAACCTATATAAGCTATCTTTTTCACTTTCTAAAAAAACTTCCGCATGGTCGGCTACTGCCGTTAATTCAGAAGGTTCATACGATTTAATTTCTTTTTTTACTTGGAGTTCTTGGGGTCCGTCCTCCCAAACCTCGCAAATTGTTAAGTGCACATCGGGATTGGGTTCCATTAGAAAACCTATTTCCCTTTCACAACCCTGAAACAGTCCTGATAAACAACTCCTAAAAAAATCTATTTTAATTGCATGGTCCATAAAGAAATCACAGCCTAGAATTATGTCCCTTATGAGACCCGGCACTACTAAACATGGATATGAAATTTCAAATTCTTGAAATTCCAGCTTTAAATAAACCTGCTCTCTCACGATGCAATTTTTGTTTTCTATCGCGCCTACCAAGGTCATACAAGCAAATGGGAGACGCGAAATCTTAGGATTAACTTCGATAACTTTTGCTAAAAATTCCTTCGAAATGCACGTTACCTGACTACCCGAATTAGCTAACTCTCTAACCGTAAAAGTTTCAATTTTCAGTTTTACCATCGGTGCCCATATAACTGGTTTAAGATCAATTTCTTTTTCCAACAGTAAATTTTGACCATCAGTATTGAATAACGTCGCCACCGTAGATGTCTGATCATTATTTTCGTTACTCGTGGAACTACGGGAATTTGCCCCTCTAGCCCCAGAGTCATTATTTTGTTGCGGCCTACTATCCGACCGGTTAGCCCTCGCATTATTAGCGTTAGATCTATTAAACCTATTGTTTGTGCGGACGCCACTGGCTTGATTAAAATTCTGGAATCTATCTCGCCAATTTGAATCCGACACCTCTCTATGATTTCCCTTCGTCATATCTATTTCTCTCAAATATTTTTCAACTTCGTCCACTGTCCGTGGAAAGCAATTAATAATTCCCCGCTGTACTTCCGTAGAAAAGTGATTTTTTACCATAGAAATAATCTCTTTTTACGTCATCTGATGAGTAAGAAATCCTACCTCTTCAACAAGCTTCAGAAAATAATCTGCTCTCAAACCCCGTTCGTAAGACCCAAATCTAATTCTGTTAAACAACTTCCTTTCGTCCTCTAGCCCCCCAGTAACGGTCTAAAAACAGAACCTTGAATTCCTGAAAATTTTCTACAGTTTCCTCTTTTAACGAACCCCAGTCTTGGGCTGAACTGCGTAAGCCGCTGACTGCTAATGCAATTTTGCAGTATTCTGGAACACCTGCCTCTTTAAAAATACTTTCTAACTTCTTTATATAAATATTTGGGTGCATTTTACCCTCTGGTGTAAAATTTAAGTTCGAACCCCCCAGATCCCGCCATAAAGTTATATAATTAGTGTCCCCTTTATTACTAACCTCCCCGTATGCACAGTACACAAGTAAGAATTTTTTGGTTTCCCTAAATATAAGGACAGTTAAAGCCCTAGGTTTTCCACCAATTGTAACGTAGTTATAGAATATTAATTTAAAAAAATTTGTATTTTCCTTCATTCGGGGATATAAGGCGCTTGGGGACTTGACAGCCTCCACCAATTGTTACGTGTGCCCTTAATGGCACTTGTCGAGGTTGCCCTTCGTTTACCCTATCTATAAAGGTGACTAAACCGAAGGCCTCCACCATATGTAAAATATGGTGTTTCCAACACGGCGCCTCCATATGTAGATAGAGGAACCCGCGCTTCCATCATATGTAACGTTCTGGTTTTTGCAACGTTACCAATTGAGGGTGCAAATGTAGCATCCTCCACTATCTGTGACGGATAGCCCTTATGGGGATTCGTAGATTGGTTACCCTCACTGTGATCTAAATTAACTATCTCGGGGATTGTCTTACTCATACTACTTGTGTGCTTGTGGAATTGAATGAATAACAATTCAACAAATTAAAATACTAAATTAAGCGTTTAATAAAGCTAAGCATGGATTCATCATTTCACAGGTTTAAATTATAATTAGTTAAAATCATTTTCTTTCATAACGTTTAAAGCTAATTAGTCAAAGCATAATTATTATTGTAAAACAGCGTAATGATTATTTATGTTTACAAATAAAACTTAGGTTATTCTTTTCAGTCTGAGGCGACCAACCATCACAGTAATGCGCCAAAGGCTTTTTTGTTGACTAAACTCATTGCGACTCTTAAAGGACTCTTGTTGTGAAGTATATGTTAAAAGTCGCAAGTCAAAGTTAAAAGTGTTTGTTAAAAAGTGATTGTTAAGGACTCATCGGCCCTATTTATTAGTTTGTGCTTCCTGCATGAAACACACCCATGTGAGAACCGTTGTTCTCATTAAATCTATTCTTGAAACCGATTAGCGTTCGCGTCCTGTGTGTGGTTGCTTTCTCATACTGATAAGGTTGTACTTTCCTGGTAGCTTATGTGTGAGACTTCCTATGAATGACTTCTAATCTAATATTTTGTAATAAGAGAAAGAATAATTAATAATAAATGGAATTATGAGAATTAATACACGTAACACTATCGACCTATAGTACTGTCAAATGTATTATCAAAAATAATGCAAAAAATGGTAAATAAAAGACTAATGTGGTATATAGAAAATAATGACATCTTAAGCAATACCCAAGCAGGTTTTAGGACAGGCAGAACAACAACAGATCAAACATTTAAACTAAAAATAGAAATAGAAAAAGCGTTCGAACTTAAACATCTAGAAGCAATATTCTTAGTCTTACATAAGGCACATGACACCACATGGAAATATGCGATAATACAAACACTAATAGAACATAACATACAAGGAAAAATACTACGCTACTTAAAAAACTTCCTGGAAAGCCGCTTTTTCCAAGTCAAAACAAATGAATGGCTATCAGAACCAAGAGAGCAAGAAAATGGAGTTCCACAACGGGAAGTACTTAGTCCCACACTATTTCTGTTAATAATAAACAAAATAACAAAAATTGTGAAGCCAACACAAATACTGCTTTTTGCTGATAACATTGTATTATACCACAAAGGCAAAAACATCAACAGATAACATCAAATTTTTAGGCATGTACTTTGATAAAAATTAACATGGAGAAAGCACATAATTCATTGGTTTAAATTCCAATTTAAAAGAAACCCTAGCCCCTTTTTTTTTAAAACCCGGCTTTAATTTAGTTTTTCGGAACTTTTTCTAAAAAATTTTTTTAAAAAGTTTCTTTGAAAAGGGCTCATAAAACGGAAAACCCTTCAAAGAAAATTTTGGAAAATTTTTTCCCCCCTTTCAGGGAAACCCTTTTTTCCCCGTTTTTGAACCCATTTCAATTTTAACCCAATCCTAAACCTAGTTTAAAAACCGTTTCCCTAAAGATTATTACCATGCCCTTTAAAGGGAATTTTTTTTCTTCCAAAAAATTTAAACGGGAAAGTTTAAAACCTCCACGAATTTAAATCTTGAACCCAAAACTATCTTGCTTCCCAACCCTTTGTTTTTCCGAACGTTCAGCCCGGCCCGATCGTCCATTCCCAAAATTTTTTGGGGAAATTTAAATTCTTTCCGCCCAAATTTTTTTTAAATTTGGGTTTTTAAAAACCGGGGTAAATTTCTTTCAAAATTTTAATTCCCGTTGGTCCTTTTTAACATTTATTTCCCCGCCTTTGGGGGCCCGAAACTTGATCTTCCGACTGCAACCCCCTTGAGATTAAAATTCAAAAAATTTTCCGTTTCCTGGCAAATTCCCAGGTTGGCCAAAATAAACCTTTTTTTGGGACCTGGCCCCAAACCAAAGCTTTGAGTTTTTAAGGGGTTTTCCAAAAACCCCGTAAAAAATTTTTTGGACCCCAAAAAGGGTTTTTAAAAAAGTCCAAATTTTTCCCTTTAAAATCCCGAAACCCTGGGGTTTTGGGAAAAAAGGGTCCCCTTAACTTTAGGGGAAAAAGGGAAACGTTTTTAAACCCCGTTTTTTGGGTAGTCCAAACTTTCCGTTTTTTTTGAAAGTTTTAATGGCTAAAAACGACTTTTTTAGCGCAAACGCCCAAAAATAACATTTAAAATTTATCGGGATTTTCCGGGTTTTGGGCATAATTATTTTTCCCCAAAAGAAATAAATACCTAAAATATATTGCAAAAGTAGCATCAAAACAGAAAATAGAAGCAAACCACGACATCTTCAAAATTAAATTATATAACACAAGATTAGATACCAGTACTCCAACAGCCATACACATAAAAAAATAATGAAACAACTAAAACTATTCCTACCTGAAATCCTTCCACAATATTTACCTATGTTCCCACCATGGACTAGAACACATAACGACAAATGTATCACTATCAAATTGTTCAAAAAACCATATAAGTAAAGCTCAGTATCATCAACGATTTAAAGAACTAAAGGAACAATACAAGAGACATGAATTTATCTACACAGATGGGTCGAAAAATACCAACAAGTAACTGCGGCTGTACTCTGTCAAGATAAACAAATCCAAATAACACTACATCTATATAGCAGCAGTTATGCAGCCGAAAAAGTAGCAATTATAACAGCCATCCCAGACATAACATCAAACCCAACACACACCAAATATGCAATGTGCACAGACTCTTTAAGCACTATTAAATCACTCAAAAAATGGTACCCGACAGATCCAGTAACGAACAACATACATGATGCTATACACAAAACAACAGGAGAAACCAGAACTGAAATAATACTGATTTGGTCTCCAGCCCATGGTGGAATCCAAGAAAATGAAGCAGTAGATAAATTAGCTAAACAACAAATTACTAATACCAACACCCAACTCAAAACTCCAATAACAGACATTTATACAATTATCTCAAGCAAAATAGACAAAAAATGGGAAGAAACCTGGAAGAACACCCAAAATAACAAGCTTAAACAAATAAAACCAAAAACCGAACCGTATGCACATATGCCAAAATCAAGAAGATAACAAACAATATTAACATGATTAAGAATAGGACACACTGCATATACACACAACTACTTGACAAAAGAAGTTCAACCTATATGTGAACAATGTAAAACAAACCTAACAGTAGAGCATATCCTAACGAATTGTGATAAATATCAACAAAACAGACTCAAATACAACATACAACAAGATGTACAAACTATCCTGAAAGACACACCCAATATTGAACCACTGCTGAACTATCTTAAAGTCATAAAATCCTACATCGTATATAAAACATACAAAGCTAAACATATATTGTAGCATAGATTATAAATAATACTTCCAACCTCTGCTAATAACTGTAAAGGTGGAAGCAGATAAAAGTGAAATTAAAAAAAAAGTTGTTACGTTCCAGTTTTGGTTTTAAAATTTACTTGACTAAGATAAGTCATTAATTATTATTTCGTCTATATTCCGAATAAAATCATTGCCTTAGTTCATATCCTGTTCTGGCGAGCCTAGTGTTTGAACATTAATCTTTGATCTCCTAGTTGTAGTTAAGTGCATTTAAATCATTTATTCTAAGCTGTCCCTATTCATAGTGGATTATACTGTCAATTTGATACGAGTTTCGCAAGTACTTTCGTTGAACATTTGTCGCACAGATAAGCTATCAACACTCGTTGCATTGGATTTTATTTATGAATTATTCATTTTGTTTTCTAATACCAACAGTTATCATTGGAGAACTGATTCTGTCCTTTGTACAATTACCGTGAGGATTGTACAAGAAATTATACGAGCTGGTACATGCATCCTCTCTTCAAATTACTTTCTCTTGTGTGTATCGGGTAGGTATTCGTTAACGGTTGGAGGTAGCACTAATTTAAAATTTGCCTTTAGCTCCTTTTAAGATAAATTTTCCAGATTGGTTGGTTGGTTTTCCGCCTACATTCTCGCTCTTCGACTCTATGTGAGATGACTCACTTCTCGTACACAGGGTTTGCAACCAAGACTGATGACTAAGGAACGAGTTTGGTAAAGCCGACTTCTCCGGTTCCGCTTAGCTAAAATTTTTGGTAGCTATGTATTGCTACTGGCCATTTAATCCTCGTGAAGAAACCACGAGTTTTTTAAAATCTCACACTTCACTAATCCCGTGACTTCCTAAACTTTCTACAGCTGTCACGTTGTTTATTGTTACTAACCAACGTTACCAATACTGATTAGTGTTAAAAACACCCCAGCGGTGTTGATACGTTGTATCATCTAGTCTTCAGCCTGATATAATTTAACTACGCAGGTTTTAAATAACTAAAATGTTTGTGGTCCGATACCGGCCCGAGATCATGTGTTTCTTGTAACGACTCGGTTTTTTTTCTTTTGGGTTTTGTTTTAGATTACTTTCCCACGCCCAATCTCCGATTAACGTTAGCCCGGCACCGCTTCTTTTGGCTATGTAAGTCTTTACTTTAATTGTTTTTTTGTTCTTCCTGACCCGCACGGTTTACCATATTATAAAATCTGACGCCCTAGCGTGGGGTCCCGAGTTTGTTTTGGTTAATTTTTTGCTCCGATTTTGTTCTGGAATAACGGTTGCTTAGATTTTTTTGTTGTTAGTGCCTAATTTCCTACATTACCCGCATTTCTCGGCCTGATGCTATTTATGTTTTCTTCCCTTACGCTCGAACTGATATTTCTTTCTTTCTTTTGTTTGTTGTGTGGGTTCGATCTTCTTAAATTTTAGTTTTGTTTTACTTTTTATTCGCTCAATATCATTGGTTGGCTAATTTCAGATTATTGAATTTGTGTTTTTGCCAATAATTCTAGACCCTTTGAAAACTCTGGCGTCCTATTTGTGATTTTATTGACTTTATTCTTTTATGTTTAGTATTCTTTTTGAAATTTAGTCCTTTTGTTACTTTCGTATTGAATAAAATCGTTTGGTTGCGATTCACTTCTGATATTTTGCAGTTTATTCAACTGAGTTTTTTTTGCATTACTTTGATATACAGTGTGTATTTCGTTTGTCACAATGGTTAAGTGGGGGTTGGATGTGAATAGGCTGTTAATACATATTAGATATAAATAGATTCTTATTAGAAAGTAAAGAGATATGTTCTCCCACTTCTGACGAGCAGAAGAGAATCGTGATAGAATTTATTAAGAAGCATCTAGTTATGCAAACTGGAAAGTATCTCAACTGTCACAGTTACAAAGAGAATGCGCGATTGTGGTTACAGTTAACGGAAACAATACACTAAATAGTTAAACCTCCTAAAGATTGTAAAGTGGCGAAGGGTATGTATAGTCTTTGCAATAATGTGTAGTAAAAATGCGTTGAGCAATAATAAGTAAACATGATAAAAATAATAATTTGTATAACACTCATCTGTATTTGCTTATTGCAGATCTGGGATGAGAGGAAGAGCTATCCAAAAAGTAAATCTGAATGTAATAATAAGGTATTCAGATGAACAGGAAGTGGTGTTCCAAAAATGGAAACTCCGATTGATGAAGAAATGGCTGAATTAATTTCGGATATTTCTACTACAGGCGATGTATCCGAATCTATGGTTGAAACAATTCAAGATGGTGCATTTGTAACAACCCGATTTTCAATCGCCTTGTTAAGCATAAATTGTATCATTATTTCTTATATAATGTTACGCTACTGCGTACCAATACTTATAGTATTAATAGTTGACACCATTTTAATTATTACTTTTATACATCACAAACCGTGGTTGGATTATATGTACGTGTTACAAAGCCTGCATAGACCGTGGTGGAATAATTTCATACAAGCGAATGCTTCTATATTTTAAAAAGCTTTCGTTTTACGCTTACGGCACCTGGGATCGCATAATATTTACATTACAATGTATTGAGAGGGTTTAGTTTCTGGTATTTAAACATATGGTGCGGCCTGCGGCCGCAGGGCCGGACGAATTCATTGGGGGTTTGCAGGAATGTGGTTGCAGATGTAAAGAAACAGCAATGATTCCGGGCTTTTTTTGATGTGTGGTCTTTAGGTGAAGACGTGTTTGTGTGTTGCTTAGAACACGTGAGTATTTATTTTGTTTGAAGGACATTTATTTTAATAATGCAAAGCAACCCTTTGCTATGAGTTTTATTTCGATTCTACATCACTTTTTGTAGCGTATTATTAATTTGTAAGGAAGGATTACTTTTAATTTTACATAGACGCTAACGACGGTGTGCTATTGCTTAGAGTTATTTAAAAGAAAATTCCTTTGCTTCAACTACCGGTCATTGGAACGTAATAAAGACGTTAACTAACCTTTGTTAATAGCTCAGTAAAGAAAGCTTTTTCGGATTTACGTGTCAAACTTTTGTAGTGTTGTAAAGGTTAATTACTATAGACCAGTTGATATTGTATTTACTTTTGTTCGCGGAAATGTATGTTCGTTCTACCTATAGACGCTAACGACGGGGTGCGGGAGCTGTTGTTGCGAGCTATAGGCCGGTCTGGTTTTTTTGTGAATTATATTGACAGTAAATTACGTTTCGCGTGTTCCGGAAATAATCATTGAAGAGAGCATGCGGTATTAACCCATGGAATCCTTGATTTAATTTGTACATACGGATACCTTGTTGAAAGGACAGTAATGCATAGTTGTGTTTCAAAGTGCTTTTGTTAATTTAATTAAAGGTCTTATGTTAATCATAGTTAGGCTAAAGATTAGGTATATGTTGGCGACGTGCACGTCCCTAGATAACAATTAGGTTAGATAGAATTACGTTTATTTTATTTCGGAATAGTGGGCCCTGTAGGCCTTATTTCATTTTGTGTTCAACTGTTCATTTATTTGTTTGTTTCTAATTTTTCTGACAATTGAGGGTTTAATAAAAGGTTATTCCTTTTTCTAAACTACGAAGTTTTATTTTATGATTGCTTAATTAGGTATCAGTGCCTTTCCGCTGATTGGCGCCCATGTTGATTATAAATTGTTTATGTAGATATTGATGATTTATATTTATATTGCATAATTGGTAAGTACAAGCAAGGTTTTAGCTATTAGTTGAACCACGACCTACGCCGCTGAGTTAGTCTGCCTGGCCTTAATTAACCGTCTTGACTGGTCATTTCCACGAAGGACGGTTGATTATGTAAATATTACACATTGTTTGAAATTGTAAATGAATCTACCAGTCCTACAGTTTGTGAAGTAGGTCCTGAAATACATTCTATTAATATACCCAAAATAATAACAGCTGGAGCCACATGCAACAAAAAGGATAGAAAAACGTCTGTTGCAGAGGACATATCATCGCAAATTAAAAAAAGATCTGAGGATACCCACCTATCATGAAAGGAAGCTCGATTTATTGCAGCAACAAATTGTTGCTCAGCCTCATTTTTATGATGCAGTTGTAGCAATAGGGTAAATGTTGGCTTCCGCAGCTGAACGGCCAGCAACTGCGTTGGAAAATATTTACAATTCCTTAAATTAAAAATTAAGTGTTTTCATAATGTAATATAGTTAGGATGTAGTTTATCATTTTTATTTTTGTATAATTTACATTGTTTAGTTTATATAGCTTTTAAGTGATAATATAACTTTACATGAGTTGAGTTGTATCCAGAGAAACCCGATGCGACACCTTGTTTCACATTAGTCATCATCGTACTAATTATGGCACCAAGGCATTTATTGACAGATTATTAAAATGTTACAATTGTTATTTTAATGAATATGATGTGTTTCACAATAGCATTAGTACTTTTAAATCTCATAATTTTTAAATATCAAACAACAGAGTTTACTGTTGTTTGATTTATTAGTATGTTCTATGTACCATTTGGAGTTACTCTGTAGCATACTTAAATAAATAAATAATAAGAGTTAACGTAATTTCTATGATTAATATATAAAAAGTTTTATCATTTTTCTAAAGTTACAGTTTATTTTTGATTTTGATTATTAACGTGCGGTTGAAGTAATCTTCTCCTAATAGTGGGGTAATCAGCAAGATCCAAATGTATCCTACTTATTGCCTCATTAAATACTATTTCTTTGCCCTACCTAAATTATCTTCATTCATTTCAATGTAATCATCAGGTTCTGGAACGTTGACGATACACATACTATGAAAAATTACACATGCGTTGATAATTTTCGCTGCTGTTGAAGATGAATAAAGCAATGTACGATCCTTTAGTAGACATCGAAAACATTGTTTTAAAACACCATTACACCTTTCTTTCATACTTATGGTTTGTTTATGACATACATTATATTTGTCCTTTGGAGTATCTGGCTGAGGCTTTCCTTCCACTGGAATTAACAACTATGAGTCCAATGGGTATCCAGAATTTCTGCAATAATAGCATTAATTAATTTGGAAATATTTTACATTTAACAGTTTATGTAATTGTTAGGGTTTTTGCCGCTTCTGCGAATTTATAAATCTATCTTCACCTGGGTTAAACCGTTCAAGCAGTTGGAATCTATGAATATGCCAACGCAACCCACTTTATTAGACTAGTCCGCATAGGGGTAGCGTCGTTCGTTAAGGTGAACAGTTCTGTGTAAACTGCTGTTGAAAGCGGTCGCGTAATATTGTTGTTATTTGCATTGCTCCGTATGAGCAATCATTCTAAACGAAGATGTAATTGTTTCTAGTGTTTAAAAATGCCTCGCTTCGTGCGGCTATTGTACTATTCTAACTAAACTAATTACTAAAGCAAATGTACATACGTTAACCGAGCACGCCTTTTTTTATTCTACATACATGTCCAATCGAAGTGTTTTCCTTTGCTAAGTTAACTAGAGTTAATAAACTAAATCCTAAATCAATATCGGAAAGAGTCGACTTCAGATCCTATTTGTGAAGTAATAAACCCTTTCCTGCCCATGGTCCTTCAATCGAGATTCTATCAGTGCTAAATAATGAATAATTATTACTTCAAACATTAATTCCGTATTCTATAAACGTGGGAAGTGTGTTCGACTGCAATAAACGCCATCGTATGCGCACCCGCTTCTAACTAAAAGTATCGCATTGTATTGTATCTTTGCCATAGGTGAACAACACGTCTCCATTTCCAACTGAAATTGATTTTTGTGTTTCAAAAGTAAAGGCTTGATAGCCGCTACCAGTTATACTAGATTGAACATTAGATTTTGGGCACTTGTTTTGCAAATGATATTTCGACTTACATATGACACAACCAACACAATCTTACCTTAAGTGATTTTTTACCACAAGTAAAGCATTTTACTTTATGCTTACTTTTCTTTCCAACTTCAACCTCTTGTTGCTGTACTTTGGCTTTTGTGAATGAAGCGACGACTATTTCACAATCCATGAGTGCGTGTAAATAATGCAATGCAAATGATCCTTAAATAGTAATATATATATATATATATATATATATATATATATATATATATATAGAATAAGTTTTAGACCGCTGACACAATTTACATGCATATATAGGTAATTTGTGTGTTTATACGATTTTATGTTGAATAAGAAATTCTTTAAAGGTGCTGTTATACGATAAAACTGCAGAATGTTTTTTTAATACTGGGTTTTTTGAAAACCATGAGTGCGTGTAAATTATTAAACAAAGACGGTTTAATCTGAGACATTTTTTCAAATTTGCTTTGTTTTTATTTAAAATATTTCATATGTAATCATAAAAAAATAGCGCTGTAATGATAGTGTATTTTCTGTACACATCATAAATCAAAGGTCGTATAAAACATTTTTATTACTAACTGCAAAAAACAAATTTTTTGTAGTAAACGCGGCTGAATAAAAAATGATGTTGTATGCTAATTCTTTTTACAGTTGTTTTGCTTACGCTAGATGATTATGTATGTTCCATTGAAAGTAATATAAAGCCGATCCTAATTCAAAACGTGCCCACAAGTATTTTACATTGAAAGTATATAAGAATTCATGTTTTCACGACTATTTTACATTGAAATTATATAGGGCCGATCCTAATTCAAAACGGTGCAGGTGTATTCTACACATGGAAAATACGTCTGTCGCGTTTTGAATTAGGACCGGCCTTACCTACCCATAGAACTTTCAATTAAAAAATCCTTAAGTCTATTAATAACATTATATGCCTTTCTCTCCAAAAAAACCCAAAATGACGATCCAAAACAAAAAACTAATATATACGGCAATGATTAGACCTACCCTAACCTATGCAGCTCCTGTGTGGTGTGGTGCCGCCAAGACACACATACAGAAGTTACAACGCTTCCAAAACAAATGCCTGAGGTTAATCCTGAATAAAGACCGTTACACCAAAATTGTTGATATGCACCAGGAAGCTAAATTCAAACACATCGATGAATTCATTCTTCATAATGCGCAAAAATTCTATGAGCTAAGCGATAAGTCCACTCACAACCTATTAATTAAGAAAATAACCCGCTACAAACATAATAACTTACCGCATAAGTTTAAGCATAAGTTCACCCACCAAAACCTGGCTGTATTCCATAGAGATATATAATACATACATAATTGTTTTAGTTGTTAACTCTTCTTAGTTGTTAATTAGTTTTATCATAGATTAATTTACTATAGCCATAACTACATATGAAAAGGTTTTTTCAAAAGTTTTTCCTCTTGTGTCAAATCCTTTCACACTCATGTAACTAACGATCGCATAGACATTATTAAATGGCAACTTGCACCAACCGTGTCACGCGTGATTGTTCCCAGTTTTGTTTTGAGGGGCACACAGTGTTCACAACTTTTGTAAGTCTGTCTAGAATTCTAGATGAATACCCAAACGGCGGGTAAGCAGCCTGAACTGCAGGTACCGTCCTTCAACCTCACATGTATTCACTAGTGCATAGCTCGATATGTTGTAATTACATATAACATGTTACTGTTGTGTACTCTAGTATTAATGTATATTTATCTCAATAAATGCTTTGTTGTTGTTGTTGTTTTTGGTGCTTTTCAACGTGGTATGGTCGTTGTCTATATTAAAAGTCGCGTTCCGGGTACGTAAAGTGCTTATGCGGATGCACCTAGCAAATATTCGAACTCCGCGTTTTCTTAAAATTACTCGAAAATTTAATATACGACGGCCGAGAAGTGGACCGAAAGGCGAGATAATCCCCTCTTCTGCAAATTCAATTTCAGCTGCATGAGATGCTGTACCATCCTTTACGAAAATCATACGCAGCACCGAAACTTGCATTGAACTCGTGTACTACGGGATTGTTAAAAAATTATGTACTTCCATGTCGAAATATAGTACACGGCCCTGCAACTGCTATATGTATAGGTATGTTGCTAAAAAAAAAAAAAAAACCAGGGTCCACCCACCCAAGTACTGACCAGAGCGAGAGGTGCTTAACTCTGTAAACGTGCGATCTCCAATAAACGCACACGGCTGTCGCTTTCGCCGCTTTATGTGATATGCAAATCGGATACTTAAATGGTCACATATCGTGAAGGATTGCCGGATGCTGTGTATAAAGTCGCGAATTTGTCCTGCGACCTCTCGGAGCTCTTAATATCTGAAAAAAGGGGCTGTATCAGTTTCAAATAAAGTAGGGGTTGTGTGGTTTTAATAAAAATTACAAATTCAGGGTAAATCACGATAATCCAGCGTGAAAAGATAAAAAAGACAACGACACGCGGTGTTCCCAAGCGGTCACCCATCCAAGTACTGACCGCGCCCAACGTTGCTTAACTTCGGTGATCGGACGAGAACCACATAACATAACATAACAATTTATTAACAAAGTATACAGTATAGCTATATAATGTACATGTCATAACAATAATAACATTTAATATATTTGGACTTTTTTGCGTTTTGATGTAATGCTCCTGTCTTCTTGGACTTATCACTATGTTATTGGTTGTTTTGGTTTGGATGCTTGATGAGTTCATAATTTCTAAAATTATTTCAGGTAGTTGTGGTTTTTATTGTGATGATTTTTGTGGTGTTTGAGCAGGAAAAGCTTTTTGAAAAACCTGCTTTTAGACATTTGCTGTTTAGCACTTAATTTTTGTTTTTAGTAAATATTGGAAGGTTTTGATATGTCAGTCTGTGTTTTATTCGAAACGGAACCCTATTGCTTCTGATATCTGTAATATTTTTGAGTAGGTTGTTGTCGTTCAGTTGTGTTTGATAAAAATTTTCAGATATTCTGTTGATATATGATCTGATATCTTCTATATTTGTTGTCTCGTGTAAGTCGTGCACTCTCGTATACCTACTTTTTCCAGTGATTAATTTGAGGCATTTATTCTGGAATCGCTGTAATGGTATAAGCGCTGTTTTACTTATGTTACACCACACGGGGGCAGCGTAAGTAATGGAAGGTCTGATTATGGTGGTGTCTATAAGTCTTTTATTTTTCTCGGATAATTTGCTATCTTTTGCCAACAATGGATATAGGGATTTGGTGATTGCGTAGCCTTTGATGATGCTTTGCTTTATGTGGTGTTGGAATGTCAATCTTTTATCTAGGTGCACTCCGAGGTATTTAACTTTATCAGTTAGTTTTATATTTGTGCTGTACATTTTTAAGGGTTTAAATATTTTTGTGTTGGTAAATTTCTTGCTGAAGATGATTGCTTCTGTTTTATCGGGGTTTACTTGTATTTTCCATTTTCTATAGTAGTCTTCCAAAATGTTTAGGTGGAATTGGATTTGCTGACTGCTAACTATTGCTAGATCAGAATGTGCATATACCGCTGTATCGTCGGCGAAAAGGTAAGTTTTTGTTTTTGCAAATTCTGGGAAGTCCTGTATGTACATATTAAATATTTTGGGGCCTAGGATTGATCCTTGTGGTGCGCCTGCACTGTTTACTTTAGTCTCTGATAATTCTCGGCCTACTTTAACAATAGTTTTTCTGTTGTTGATGTATGAATTTAATAAACGGATTAGATAAGTTGGCATTTTTAATTTAATGAGTTTAAATATTAATCCTGTAATCCAAACTTTATCAAAGGCTTTCTGTATGTCTAATAGAGTCATTGTTGTGACCTTCTTTTTATTAAAATTTATAATTACGTCGTTGACAATGCGGACCACCTGTTGAACGGTGTTGTGTTTCGATTTGAACCCAAACTGCGTAATTTGTGAGGTTGCTATTTCTGGTCCCAGGTTGTCTATTCGTCTTGATATTACCTTTTCTGCTATTTTGCTTAACGTTGTTAGCAGGCTAATAGGGCGGTATCCACTTGGATCTTTAGAGTCCTTACCCGGTTTTTTGATGGGCACTACGATGGCGGTTTGCCAGTTTTGTGGAAAATGCTGTAGTTTTATTATACTATTGACTATATGTGTGAACTGTACTATTGCCTTTGTGGAAAAGTTTTTGATGATGATGTTTTCTATGTTGTCTATACCGGGTGCTTTATTCGTTGGCATCAATTTAATAATAGTCTTTATTTCATGTGGGGTGGAGATTGCTTCTTTCAGTTGATTTGCGGGAATTGAATAATTTTTAGTGTCCTGTAGAAACTGTTTTACTATATTGTCTATTCCATCGTGTGTTTGTTGATTCGGTTCTAGCTTGTGTGCGCCTGTGAAAATATCTGCAAATAAGTTTGCTTTTTCCTTATCTGTGACGTATTCTGTGTTATTTGCTTTTAGTGTGGGGATAGTTTCATAGCGCTTTGTTAGCGACTTTGTCATTTTCCACAAACTGTTGTCTTGTGGCAAGAGATTTTCGAGTTTCTGGGTCCACTTATGGTTGCGATATTCAAAAATGAGGGTTTTAACTGTTTTGTTTATGTTCATCAACTGGTCTTTTTTGTTGCTATCCCTTGTCCGCTGCCATTCTTTTCTGATCCTATTTCTGTATCTGATGATGTCGAGTATTTCGTGGGGAAGTGTTTCTCTGGTCGGGTCAATTTCTATTACCTTGCTGTGTCTCTTGATCACCTTCGTGATTGTTTTTGTGAACCATTCTACGCATTCTTCTAGGGTTTGTTGATCGTTAATTTCGCTGTTAATTACTATCTCTCGGTCTAGTTCGGTCCTAAATGTTTTCCAATTTGTATTTTTTAAGGATGTTACGTCATCATCGAACAATTCGGTATTTGTGACAATAAATACCATCAGTGCGTGCATCCTACAGTTTTCAGTGAAACATTTTATATACCGACAGTGGAAGTGCGTTGAAGAAAACAGTCGCATTCGAACCCTTGCAGAAGACGGTTGTGTGAGAGCTTTTGAAAGCGACACCGACACCCAAAACGTGCGTGTTATTGGTTGTCCGTCGAAAGCTTTTGTGTGTGAACGTTTATTGCCCACAGCGGCACAGGATAAAAGGTATTTATACCCTTTATTAAGTAGTTTGGTGTAGTTGTTTTTAGCCTAGAGGAAGTCGGGGAAGTGGTTAACCAGAAGGCGTTCTGGACAGCCTTAAAAGAATTCGCGGGAAGGGTCGCGAGATTAGACAATCAATGACGACCACGTGTAAAAATTCGGTGGGGTTGGTGGGAGGATTGAAAAATTTTAGATTGACTTGGCGTGAGTAAGGATACAAGCATAACCAAAACCTGATATTAAATTAAAAAAAAAAAATAGAAAGAAAGATAATTATACCAAAATGTCCAATATGCACGAGAAACCCCCACTCCATTAATACAATCACTGCTTATCTTCATAATTATGTGCGGAAAATCGGGAATAAATAATACCAAATAAACAATAACAAATAAATCATAAACCCTCATTAAATTAAATCAATAAAGTAAACAAGGATAATAAAACAGAGCGCAACCGCGCATCCCCCCAGGACTTGAAAGTGAAGTGATAGTGATAGTGATTGTGATCCCCCCAAGAACATTTAGTGCATACCCACCAGGACTTTAGCAGTGCACCCCGTCCCACCTTTAGAAGTAAGTTACAGACGACCAGATCTTCGGATGCTGGAGAATTTTATTATCGAGGTAAGACTTAAATTGTGGCGGCTGTACTCGCACAAGCATTGATTTACATTAATTAGTAGTTTTGAAATAATTTAAGAAGCACGTTTGGTGTGTAAAGGCGCTAGCCGACATAATGCTTGTGCGAGTGCACCTGATAAATAGGGTGATGCTTTCGCTATTTTGTGCACTGCTATTGTTAACGCTTATTAAACATTTATTTATATATTTACATAATTATATTTATTTATATTTTATATTTACACTTTATATTTATTTATGTATAGCATGTATTATGTGGCTTATTTGTTTTGTTTGACGTTCTGTCGCCATTTTGGTTGCAGTATATATTTGGGAAGGACGAGCAGAATTGCGAAGATTGTAATCATAATGTAAATCATTTAGGGAACGATAGGAAAGCTAGGGATGGATTTAAATTAGTTAGCTAGATTTGGATAGTTTTAAGACGACCCTTCAGGTCGCACTGGTAAGCAGAACCGGCGTTTGCTATTAACGGATCCCTCCCCTCTCATTTTGCTTGTTGATCGGGTACACTCGAAAGTCAGCGCTAGGGATACCATTATTTACAACCCTGTTTTTAGTTTTTGTTTTGTTTTTGTTCCAGTTTTTGTCAGATTTTTAGGTTTGTTAGATTGTTAGAGTTTGTTAGGTTTGTTAGATTTTTAGGTTTGCTAGATTTTTATTTAGTTTTTATTTAGGGTGAATCAACTATGAAGTAAGAATAATCTAGGAGCACGACTATTTTTCGCGTTTAAACCCAATGTAGTACCTCCGGGTGGAGCATTGGGGACGTGGCTGCAAGTATAGCGGCCCTAATTCAAATTATAATGTAGTTGTTTTTAGTTATTACATAACCGCTCCACCGCCAATCGGTATTGCTACAAAAAGCAATTGGTCCTTCCCTGTAATTAGCATATCTATATCATCTCCTTAATCCCAATAAGCCATTGGTCCAAACGATCCGAATTCACCAGTCCTATGGTATACGCATGTCCTAAATTAAATATCATTTTGCACACCAGCGAGCTTTTAAGTAATTATTTTAGCTTTTAAATTTGTGTTCAAACCCCACATTTAGCGGGTTAAAATGTGTAAATATTATTTATACTGTCTCTAGACTAAATTAAGTGATTTCGCAGTAATTAAAACCAGCAAGCGTTTTAATTACAAACAAATCCTTAATATAAAATTTGCTATTTTGCACTAAAAGCTATTGCACGTTTTGTATCACATACAACTTTCAGTCGGTTTACAACGTAAAATATTGAATACATCTGCAAAGGGAATAAAGTTGTAAAGCTGAACGCTTCTTGCAAACACGTTAAGCCACATGTTTAAACGTTCCTGTGAGCTTTGATGTAAAGGCCGCCTTTGAACTGTAAATCTTATCTTTACGCTTTGTTTGACAAACCCTTGGTTTCCCACGTCTCGTTTAAGACCACATTGCAGGCTACTAGTCATAAAACGTGATTTATTGGTTTATACGCTATCTTACCTTTTCGTGCCTTGAACAGCCCATAATATTTTAATATTTCTTAGCGCACATCTTGAGCTTTACCGTTTTACAGCTTTTTTATAGTGTAGGCCTTTCAGAATGGCTCCCAAGAAAATACAGGTAGCCGAGCTAGAATTGCTTAAAACACGCGTTATAGAAATGTTGGAGCTTAGTAACGCTATACAAAGTGACCCAACTTTAAAAACGTGTTCCTTATTCAAACAAGGGGAGCAAATGACCTTTACGGAAATTTCAATACAATTTTAGTTGCTGTCTTAGCCTCCTGTGACGAGGCAGAATCATTGAATTACAACGCTTTACGAAAGGAAGTAGATTCCGCTTATTATTGCATACTGCTGCATCTCGAAACGATGCAAGAAACGCGGGCACAAATCATTGAAAATGCTCCAAGCAGCTCGGGATCAAAATTGTTACCGTTAAAGCTCCCACTTTTTAATAATGAGGTAACTGAATTTCATCTTTCATCGATTTATTTGACAGTCTGGTCTATAACAACGCGTCGCTGTCTAATATCGAAAAATCAGTTGCTGTAGCGGGGAGTCTTTGAAAATCATTAAATCGGTACCCATTTCGGGGGATAATTTTATTATCTCATATAATGCCTTGCGTGAACGATTTAGCAATCCGCGTTTATTGGCAACTTTGCATTGGAAAGCTATGAAAGACTTTCCACCTTTAAAATCAGAAGACCCTAAGAAACTTAGGGCACTTATTGATTGTTTTTCAGAGAACCTTGCTGTTCTAACTAACTTAAAGTTTCCCACTGAACATTGGAACTTTATTCTAATCGATTGTCTTTTAGAAAAACTCGATCCGTTCACTAGAAAACGCTTCGAACTCCAATCGGATCCGAAGCAAATACCCAATTTCGATGATTTGAGATATTTTTTAACTCAACAATGTGCAGCGTTGGAAACCTTTTCTTCAACCGCACCTGTTTCTTATTCGACGACTGTCCATACATCTCACACATCAGTGCCTAAGAAATCCTCAGCGTTTCAATTTAAACCAAAGGTTTCTTCTAACGTAGTTTCACTGGATACACCAAGTAGCTCCAGTGTCTCAAAGAATTCATTTTCGTACCATTGTCCTTCTTGCAAGGGCAATCACTTAATTTACAGATGTCAATCGTTTCTAAAGAAAACTCCGACAGAACGTTTCGACATCGTCCATGCAATGCAAATCTTATAATTTCTGTCGAACTTGCGCCAAGCCGCATCATACCTTGCTACATTTTGAACCGCAACCTGCTTCTAGCCGTTCAGCTGAACCGATCGCTACACCTATGCATAAAAATGCCAATAGGACGCAGTCAGCCTCTCCTATTCCGGCAAATGTTTTGTCTTCACAGACGAATTTAAATTCTGGGGTTACTGTCTTACTCTCCACTGCTGTTGTGGAAGTTCAAGATCGGTCTGGTAGATACAAACCGATCAGGGTACTCTTAGACCCTGGCTCTCAAGCTAGCTTTATTCGAGACGATTGCGTGAGCAAACTTTGGCTTCCACGCATACGTTCTCAAGTTCCGATTTATGGACTTGGGCAGACAACTTCAGCAGTCAATAGGGGTGCCGTCAGCTGCACCATTCGCTCTATGTTAGACTCTGAAAAATCTCTAGAAGTCACAACTTTTGTGCTTTCGTCAATATCTGGCAAATTACCCAGCGTTGAAGTTCCTAATAATCGGGAACACTTATGCGGCCTGCACTTTGCAGACCCGACCTGGAACTCTCCAGGAACCATTGACATGCTCGTCGGAGCAGATGTTTATCCGTTCATCATTAATGGCGGTGTTATACATGGCAAATTTCTTCAGCCTGCCGCCATAAATACAATTTTTGGTTGGACTATTATTGGTCCCACAAAAAGCTTGCAGTCTGATACTGTCCAAGCATTTTTTACTTCTGTAGAAGATCCTATCGACCAGACCCTAAGGCGGTTTTGGGAGATAGAAGAGTTGCCATCCAAGCCTTATACTTCTCCAGAAGAAGAAAAGGCAGACTTGATTTTTGAAAACACGTTTTCTCGTGACCCTAGCGGTCGCTTTATTGTTGCGTTACCGTTCAACGATACTTTGCCCGTTTTTGATAAGTCCTTTGACATGGCTAAAAAACGACTATTTTCGTTGGAGCGCAAATTGCATGCTCAACCGGAGCTACGCGCACAGTACAACAATTTCATGCAGGACTATCTTGATGCGGGTCATATGGCATTACTCGATTTTCCGCCCGTTGGGAACGATAATTATTTTTTACCCCATCACCCTGTGTTTAAAGAGGAAGGTCATACTTCTAAAATTCGTGTGGTTTTTGACGCCTCTGCAAAGGCTAAAAACAACGTGTCACTTAATGACACTCAATTGGCTGGACCTAGTCTCCAAAATGACATTTCGTCAATCTTACTTAAATTTCGCTCTCATCGTTTCGTTTTTACTTGTGATGTTCGCCAAATGTATCGACAAATTTTGGTTACCGAAAAACATCGAAAGTTTCAATTAATTGTTTGGCGGTTCTTCGCAGAAGAACCCATTCAGACTTATCAGCTTAATACAGTGACCTATAGTATTAAGTCATCGCCTTATCTAGCATTAAAGACTCTTCAGCAATTAGCCATTGACGAAGGCAAAAGGTTTCCGTTAGCCGCTGAGGCTATACGGTCAAATCTATATATTGACGATTTCGTCGCTGGTGGAGATTCTATACAATCGGCCCGAGAAATTAAAGATCAACTTATCCGACTTTTACATTTGGCTGGTTTTGAACTTTGAAAATGGAGTTCTAATTCAGTTTCTATTTTGGAAGGCATTCCGTCAGATTTTTGCCAATATACTTCTCTCGATTTCGATTCTGACGAATCAATAAAAATATTAGGTCTTCAATGGTCACCTACAGAAGATATTTTCTCATTTCGGGTTAAACAATTAAACCCAATATGTACAAAGCGCAACATACTTTCGCAAGTTGCCAGAATATATGATCCATTAGGATTTTTAGCACCGCTAACACTTTTTGCAAAACGCCTAATCCAGCATCTGTGGATGTTAGGTTTGAATTGGGATGACATCCCACCAGCAGACATTTCGTCTCAATGGCAGCAGTATCAAGAAGAGTTGCCGTTATTATCGTCATTAAAGTTACCACGTTGTTTACCCCCTTCGGATCCTTTTACTTGTCATTTGCATGGGTTTTGCGATGCTAGCGAGGTAGGGTATGCAGCGGTAGTGTATTTTCAGTTCATAAATCAAACTACTGGAGAAATAACTGTACAATTTGTAACCGCTAAAACAAAAGTAGCTCAATTAAGCGCATTTCAATTCCACGTTTGGAATTATGTGCCGCCGTTTTATTAACCGATTTACTTTCTTTTACCATTCGGTCTTATCAAGGCTTGATTGACATCTCCGATGTTTCAGCGTGGAGTGATTCTACGGTCGCTCTCACTTGGATACGTTCTCCACCTTTTCGGTGGAAAACTTTTGTGGCAAACCGTGTTAGCCACATTCAAGAAATCATTGCACCTAGCCGATGGTTTTATATTAAATCTTCGCATAATCCGGCTGATCCTGCATCTCGGGGATTGATGCCAAGCGCGGTTATTTCATGTTCGCTATGGTGGGCGGGGCCTGAATGGCTTCACTACCCTAGTGACTCGTGGCCGCCTCAACCAACATTGTCAACCTCAATTGCTGAGGTAACTACGGAAAAGAAGATCCTAACATTTGTCGCTCAAACAGATCCAAATGTCATTGACATTTTACTATGCCGCTTTTCATCGTTATATAAAATCCAAGGCATCGTGGCTTACATTTATAGATTTTCTAAACCCATGGCTCAACGTCATACGGGTCCCTTAACAGACATTGAATTACACAATGCTCTCATGATTATCGTCCGACATGTACAAAATGTTACATTTTCAAAGGAAATAGCTTCGATCAAGGCAAACCGTAAGTTACCTAAAAGCTTGCGAAAACTTTCTCCATTTGTTGATCCACAAAACATCTTAAGAGTAGGTGGGCGCTTGACACATTCTTCGCTTTCCTATTTCGAAAAGTTTCCTGCGTTATTGCCTCAGCGGCACCGATTAACCGAACTTATCATTCGGTCAACTTATGAAAGGTATTACCATCCCGGTGTTAATACCACAGCGTATCTTATCCAACAGAATTTCTGGATCCTTTCTATTAAAAATTCAATCAAAAATTATTTATCATCCTGTCATAGATGTTTTCGTACCAAACCGGTCTTGGTAACTCCTCCAATGGGAGACCTACCGGCAGCACGTATTACCCAAATCAAACCGTTCAGTATTGTTGGTGTTGATTTTGCTGGCCCTCTTTTAATAAAGGCTAACCGCCTACGAGGCTCTAAATCTCTTAAGGCCTATATTTGTATTTTTGTTTGTTTTGCCACTAAGGCCGCACATATTGAATTTGTTTCGGATTTGTCGGCAGACCCGTTTCTTGCCGCTTTGCGACGATTTATAGCACGTCGAGGACGCTGTTCTCAAATATTTAGTGATTGCGGTACTAATTTTGTAGGTGCCTATCGTCAGCTTATGAGTTATCTGCATAGTGCAGTAACCTCAGAAAAGTGTGGTCGTTTAATCCACCTAGCGCCCCTCACTTCGGTGGCTTGTGGGAAAGCGGTGTTAAGTCGGTAAAGACACACCTAGCTCGCGTAATCGGCGAACAAAAACTTACCTTTGAGGAACTTTACACAGTTCTTACACAAATTGAATCTGTTCTAAATTCAAGGCCACTCTGCGCTTTGAGTTCGGATCCAAATGACTTGCGTTGCCTAACACCAGGTCATTTCCTAACTATGGAGCCTCTTTCTGCACCACCAGATGAGGACCATTCAACCAACGCTTTACCATTAAAAATCAGGTGGAAACTCCTGCAAAAACTCCACCAAGACTTTTGGGCTCGCTGGAGCCATGAGTACTTACATACTCTGAATCAAAAGGTTAAATGGCACTCTAAGGTAGGTGTCCGACAAGTTGAAAATGACACTATTGTCCTCATCAAGGACGACCAGCTTTCTCCACTTCAATGGAAGTTTGGTCGTATTATTAATACCTTTCTCGGTGCGGACAGTATTATACGTGTCGCTGAAATCAAAACGGCACATGGCACACTAAAACGACCTTTGGTCAAGCTAGCGCCGTTACCGGTATTTTAATTTTATTTTTATGTTTAGATGTATATACACATTTCTTACATGTATAGTAGTATATTATTTTTACATATTTGCTTATTTACATATATATTTTTATTTTTGCATAGTTGGTAATATCGCTCGCTGTAGTGTACCGCCCTATCTTTCGTTACCTGTTTTCCTAGCAAGGTCAAATCCCATGTGATTTCCTTCACCCAACCTACTTCCCTCCTTTTCAAAATTCTATGAATTTGGTGTGCGGTATGTTACGTCATCATCGAACAATTCGGTATTTGTGACAATAAATACCATCAGTGCGTGCATCCTACAGTTTTCAGTGAAACATTTTATATACCGACAGTGGAAGTGCGTTGAAGAAAACAGTCGCATTCGAACCCTTGCAGAAGACGGTTGTGTGTAAGCTTTTGAAAGCGACACCGACACCCAAAACGTGCGTGTTATTGGTTGTCCGTCGAAAGCTTTTGTGTGTGAACGTTTATTGCCCACAGCGGCACAGGATAAAAGGTATTTATACCCTTTATTAAGTAGTTTGGTGTAGTTGTTTTTAGTTATTACATAACCGCTCCACCGCCAATCGGTATTGCTACAAAAAGCAATTGGTCCTTCCCTGTAATTAGCATATCTATATCATCTCCTTAATCCCAATAAGCCAAAGGATCTTATTTTCTTTTTCGTCGTGTGGTTTATTTTGTGTGTTAGGTTGAAAAGAACGGGTTGTGATCTGAATCTAATTCGACTAAGGTCTTTGGGTAGATAGGTTGTTTAATGTTTTTTACAACTAGAATGTCTATGGTAGTCGGAGTTGTACCGTTCCAAGGGTAGTGCGTAGGGTCGTCAGGAAAGAGCACTTGTAATTGGTTATTGTTCACGTATTTCCTTAGAGTGTTACCGTTGCGGTTATTTCTATGACAATTCCAGGTGGAATGTCTAGCATTGAGGTCTCCCACTAAGATTATTTTTCTACTTAACCTAAATATATTGTTCAAGTCACTAGCACTAAACTTATTACGAGGAGAGTTGTAAGCACTTATAATATGAATATAGTTTTTTAGTTTTATACATATTGTTTCGAGATTACTGTTCACTAAATTAATTTCGGTATACGGCACACTATTTTTTATAATTATGACTACCCCGCCTTGGCCTACGTCCTTCGCTCCGTCTTTACGAATAACTGTGTAACCCTTAATCCTAATTTTTTGTGAACTTTTTAATTTCGTCTCGTTAACTAAGATTATGTCTATTTCATTGTTTTTTACAAATTCTATTAACTGTCCTATCTTACTGTAAAGTCCGTTTGCGTTCCACTGTATCACATTTATATTATAAGCCATAATTCGGAAGATTCACTGTAAAGTTGTTAAACGCTATGAATTTTTCATACGCTGAGTTGCATGTGCGTAACGTGTTGTTTAAATCTTTGACGGCCCTAAGCATTGAGCTCATGTTTATTAGTGTGTTTAACTTACCCATTTCTTGAATGAGCTCTTGGAACTCCTCACACTGTGCATTTTGTGGCTGTTGTGCTTTTTGATGTTTTATCCACGGGTTAATTGAAGGTACTGGAGCTGGCATACGAATAGCTGGGAACTGCTCGTGGCTTCCTAGATCGGGTACTTTTGGTTTTGGTGTGTTTCCGGTGATTACCTTTGCAGTTTTATCTGAGAGTTTTTATTGTATTTTTACGTAGATTGGGCAGTCTACGCTGCTCGCAGGATGTGACCCTTCGCAATTTGCGCATGTTGCTGGCGTGTCCTTTGGCTTGGTACATTGGTACGTCCAATGTCTTCCAGCGCACTTTACGCACTTAATACTTCCCCTACAATTTCCCGTCGCATGGGAGAATTGTTGGCATCTTCTACATTGTGTGAGGCGTTTTTTATTGTATTGCCTTTCCCATGTAATGCGCGTGAATGCAATACTTTTTATTTCTTGCTGTAGCCTTTTAAGTGTAACACTATTTGAAGTGATTACAAGGTACAACGGAATTTTTTTCGTCTTCATTCTGTAAGTGTTATTTACAGGGACATTTTTTGTTTTCAGTTCGTCGCTGATTTCTTCTGTGGTAACGTCTTCGCTTAGCCCGCGTATGACAAAGGCATGAGTTTTCTCGTCGCTATCTGCATATGTGTGGAATTTGCAGTTGTCATGTTCCATATACTGTATAAATTGTTTGCGTTCGTTGCGGTCTGTTATAAAAATGTTTGTATTAACTGCTGTATATTTAACAGAGAAACCTTTACTAATTCTGCTTCTTATATTATCGATCAACTCTTTATGAATTTTTGCTTTGCCATGAACAACAATTGGTGGCGGAGCTTTAAGCTTTCGGGGTGTTTCTATGCTTTTAGATATTTGAGGGCTTGAATCTTCGTTGTCACTGTATATATCCATCTCGGATTGATCGTCATCATCTTGATCTTTTTGTATTGGCGCGAATTTGTTACTAATTTGCGTCAGCGATTCCAGGCTTACCGTTTTCTGAAAAAGCTTAGCAGCTTTTCTTGGTCGCTGAAATCCCTCTGAATCTATTTCGTTGTTTCTACGCATTTCGCGAGTCTTACTAATAGCTGCATTAAAATTAGCCATAAATGTGGATTTATTGGAATTTCTTTGTTCCATGCCGTCATCTACATTCTTTGTTGAGCAAGTTTCCGTTGCTGGGGTCGTTAACAGACCCTCTCTATTGTCCGATGCTACCTGCGATGCAGCTTCAGTGAATGAGACTGTGTTTAAAGCAGGTTCGGTTGTGGTAGTTTCCTTTACGATTTTATTTCGTAAACTAATTAACCCCTTTAGGCTAAGAATTTCCTTATCAAATTATAATTCATCTTTGCGTTATGTCTTCCGTAGGCTTGTTAGATTTGGAGATTTCATACACTAAAAGCACTTAAACACTATTTTATGCGTCTGTTTCGCGATAACTAATAATTTGAGCTTAACACTATGATGGCTGTAAGTAAGAACTAATTATTTACACTACATTTCAGTATCTTAGCACTATATATACACTATTTAACAGTGGATTAATATTATTTCGAATATTTGTATGCATTTAACATCAGTACTCACGAGTTCAGTTTTCAACTACAACTTCGACAAGCACAGAACGAGGGAGCTTTAACGTACGTCTGTACTCTCCGAGATCGCGTTTGCAACTGGACGAGAACCGGTGCTTTTCAACGTCAGTCTGCGTTCTAACGCTGTGTGTTCGGATGTGTACGTGCCGCTCTTCAATTTTAGTTTACGTATAGTGGTATTTAGTGTGTTGTATTAATGTATATTAAATCCTGCTATCAAAATAGTATTAAGCGACTTGAAAGGCTTAACAATTAACAACAATGAAGAATCTCACGTTATAGCGAGACTCATTAACTACAAAAGGAAAGTTATTTCAACAGACGACAACAATACAAATAAAATACCAAGGACTCGGGCTGCTACAGGTAATAATGTCATTGAACTTTCTAATAGATATGCACCCTTAAGTGTCGCTATGGATGATATTATGCAGGATGATAATCAGCACAGGATGTTAATATCCTGGAAGTTTAGTACACACCTGAAGAACGATCATAAACAGGTTCTCACCCTCCTAAAAGGTACCGAATACCACACTTTCACCCACAAGGATGAAAAACAAAACACTCATGTTATCTACGGTTTACCAAGTGATTCAGAGACAGAGGAAATCATCAAAGAACTCGATTTTACCTATGGAATTAAGGCGCAGAAATGTACAATAATGAAAAATACAAGAGATCCCATTTTTTTGCTTTCCACAGCAAGTGTAATAAAATCTAAACATCTTAACCAATCTGTGAAATACCTTAATCACACTAAAGTACGCTTCGATCAATATCGAAACAAACGCCTTATTAGCCAATGTCATAGATGTCAATGTTGGGGACATGCTGCAGCAAATTGTAATGCAAAACCTAACTGTTTAAAGTGCGCCCAAGGGCATTTTACATTTACTTGTGATAAAACTAAAGAATCTCACGCGAAGTGTGCAAATTGTGGGGGGCCTTACCCTGCCAATAATATTGAATGCCCTGTGTATGTGAAAAAACTAAGTGAGGTACAAAACAATCGAAACAAAATGATCAAAGTCAATACTCCCTCAGCTCCGACCCCTAATAACAAAAATTTCCCCGCTCCCAGATGGACTGCTGCACCTCCCCCCACCACCTACGCCTGGCATAAGGCCCCAGCACTGAAGTCAGCAACCGATTCAGTCATAAACACTAACAAGGTAAGTGATTCAAAATTTTTCGAACTAATCAATGAAGTTGGAAAGATAAATCAGCTTACTGACATTGATAAAATGCTGAGTTTAGTATTAGATTTAAATAAAGAATTAGTAGGTTGCGCTGATAATATAAGCAAGTTCATAGCTTTTAAAAATTTTTGTGATCGCCTAAATGGGTAGTGAAATCATAATCGCGACTTGGAACGCAAATGGTCTGAGAAGCAAAATCCCGGAAGTTACGGAATTCTTAGCTACACAAAAAATAGACATCTTATTAATAAATGAGACAAAATTAGGCAATAGAAATAAGGTTAACTTTAGAAACTATAGGATGATCAGGCAGGATTTACAGGCAGGCAGTGGTGGGATTGTAGTATTAGTTAAAAATAACATAGCATACACTCAACTAAAAGCTGATCCTACTTGTAGTATAGAAAACGTAATCATTAGGCTAAGTAACGACATCAGTATAATAGCTGCATACAATAAACCCTCAAACCAGTTTGCAGAAAGGGACATTAATATGCTTCAAAGTGTAGAGCACAAAACATAAATTGTTGGAGACTTAAATTCCAAACATACTACCTGGAATTGTCACCAATCCAATAGTAATGGTAGGGTCCTTTATAGAATAACCCAAAATACTAATAGCAAAATTCTTTTCCCGAACACTAAAACACTGTAACGGACATTTTTATTAAATGTAACATTTTACGCTCTTCTCAAATAGTACATACCTTTCCGCAATTACTATTTCTATATTTTACATTTGTTTGCATAAAGTCAATACTTCCGCATAGCTTTCAGAATTGTATACAATTTAACTCGTGTGTATTAATTAAAAGTAGGTAATTTGAAGATGGATTTTCATTAATAAAAATTGGATTATAAATAAATTACTGTCCGACTTATCGGAAACGATAAACAGCCTGTAATTAATTATTAGATACGATTGTTACATTCACGTTTTAGATGTCCTTATGTTATTAGCGAGGTAGATAAAAGTCGAGAAGCGGTTGTAATAGCGAGCAGTTGAGTAGTTTGGTGCTTAGTTTTCTATGTAGATATTACGTTCAAAATACTGTTTCCTTGTGGCTTTATTAATTGTGTTTGGAGTTGTCGGTTGTTCTTCGTTCCTGTATATTACGTTAAAGGTGCTGTTCCTTGTTGCTTTGAAAACAGTGCGAATTGATGCGGAATCAATTTCGAATCGTGTATGAACAATTACGACACGCTTTTAGTTGTTTTTCTGGTGCAGTAAAAGCTGTATATTAACTGCGAACGTGTTTACTCGAGCGCACGTGGTCCCTTTTTGTTGATCAGGGTAAGTGCAATAAACTTGTACAGAATTCTTAAAGGAGCCACTTTAGTCAGGTTTTAAACTCCCTAAAACATTTGCAAAACGAAATTGCAGAAGTGTTTAACTCATTCCGTATTAATGATATGTTAAATTTACCTTGCATTTAATAAGTAAATAAAATATGAACGTACATTCTTTTTTTTAAAGACGAGATTGTGAGAGTGATCGTGCTTTTAAATGTTTCACCGTATTCAAACAATGCCTGTACCAACTGAAATTAGCTTCAGAAGTTGACGAAGTTCTTTCTGCTGAAGCAGATCCGCAATACGGAAAATTCTTGACGGATGGTTGGATCGGAACTATTCTAACTTTAATTGTTCTTAGTTGCGTGTGTTGCATGTGTTCCTGTCTGTTGTACCACAACTTCCACTCCCGCGAATAGACTGTGAATGTTTGCCAAGTTACACCAGGGCATCCGGCTTACCAAGTTTCAAGTTGATAATGGGATGGAACCATGGACACCCCAAACTCCACCAGCTTCAACTGCAAGGCTATCAGTAGCCGAACTGGTCCAATTCTATAGCAACTCTTCCTGTGCTCCTGGTTTTGTAAGTTGAACTGTTTCCTACTGATTATTACTTTAAATATCTATCCGTTGCTTTGCCATGTCTTTGTGGTTCTGATACCTTTTACGATGGACTTGCATGCTATTTCAAAACATAAAAAAAGAGAGAACGAAAAATCAATATTACTGAATTACTCATACCAATTGTGTTTTATCTATTTATCTTTTGTCAACATTTTATCTGATTTATGTTTAATTGGTGTGTGAGAAAACGTTTCTGCTACTCCCCAATATTACCTCACTTTGTACTAAACATTTGTCTGTATTGCTTTTACCGTTGTTATATTATATAGATTATCCAAACAGTTTCTTTTTTTTACATTCTACAAAGTACTGAATAATTTAGACTTTTCATTACTGCTATAGTAGTGCTTTATTTCAGGTTTGCAGGACTAATCTTTTTTATTGCAGGTTTACTATTCTAATTTCTTTTATTGCAGGTACGGTTACTAACTCCTTACCGCCGCATACATCATAGGTCAGTCTGCTTTCTACAACCCCCTACTCTCCGATTGAGCCGGGTCATTGCTTTGACTTTCTTGGTGTTACGTAACATAAATTTGGCGCCCAACGTGGCTGCCACGAAAAAAATACGTAACAACACATTTCCCAGAAAATAATTCCACCCCAACCACTATTGACATTATTGTCGAAAATAATGTTCAGAATGTTAGGAACATCAGGTCTCCAGCAGAATTAAGCTCAGACCATAACCCTGTTATATTTTCGCTCAACAATATTATAAAAGAACCACCTCCTTTATTCACCTTCGACTACAATAATGTCAACTGGAATCAATACAAAAAATATTAGATCTACATGTCACTATAAATTCTAAAATTAACACTAAAAGCCAACTCAATGAATCTATTCAAAATCTTACCAACGCTATTGGAAAGGCTAAGACAGCCACCATTAAACTAGTACCTGTAACTAATAGACATATCCCACTCCCACACAATATCTTAGAATTAATCAGAACAAAAAATAGAGCGCGTAGGGAATGGCAAACCAATAGAAACCTAACACAAAAAAACCTGCTAAACAAGCTAACTAAACAAGTAAGACGGGAAATTTGGGTTTTTAGAAACCAAACTTGGGAAAACAAACTCGAGAAACTTAACACAACAGATAAATCTATTTGGAATATGGCCAAATATTTGAAAAACAAAAATAGGTTCATTCCAACACTTAACCACAATGGAACACTTTTGCAAAGCAATGCTGAAAAAACCGAAGCCTTAGCTCAAATATTCAAAGAAAATCACACCATTAACCGTAACAACAATATACAAGATTTAATTGCAAGAACCATAAATACTAAAATAGCAAACTATCATATTCAATATGGTCGTAATAAAGTACGGATGACTACTCCCACTGAAATTAAAGATATAATTAAAAACCTTAAAACAAATACAGCTCCTGGAGAAGATAAAATTCCCAACTTACTAATAAAAAACTTCACTAAAAAGGCGGTAGTTCAACTGCACTACATAGTTAATGCAATTTTAACCCTTTCATACTTCCCTAAGATATGGAAAACTGCAACAATTATCCCCATTCATAAAATTGGAAAAAACCCGAACTTATCCACTAGCTACAGACCCATAAGTCTACTGGCGACCCTGAGCAAAATTGTCGAAAAAGTAATAGCTGTGAGACTAAAAGCATTTCTTAGAAACAACAAAATACTTACGGATGCACAATTCGGCTTCAGGGACAAACATAGCACTACTGGACAGGTTACCAGACTTGCAAACGATATCATAACCAGATTTAACGAGAAAAAAGTCACAGTTATGGCTCTACTAGACTACGAGAAAGCCTTTGATAAGGTTTGGCTCAAGAGACTGCTTTTTAAGCTGGACAAACTCAAAATCCCAAACTATCCAATTAAAATAATTTCCAGCTACATATCTAAAAGACACTACTCTGTGTTAATAGGGGACAAACGCTTCAATAAAATAGCGATTAAAGCCGAAGTACCCCAGGGGTCCATTCTTGGCCCCATCTTGTACATTCTTTACATAAATGACATTCCAACTATGAAACATTCTAATATTGTTCTATATGCGGATGATACTGCTGTATATGCATCCAATACCGACCCACAAGTTGCCCTAGAAATAATAGAGAAACATATCGAACGTATCGGCGAATATTGTAACAAATGGAAAATTTCAATAAATAAATCTAAAACAGAAGCTATTACTTTTCATAGGAAGCACAAAAACTGCGAAACAAACAGACAGGCTATTATTCTAGGTGAACAAATTAACCTCAGCAACAATGTGAAGTACCTTGGAGTCACCCTTGATAAAAAAACTTACTTTTCAAAAACACATAGAACTTTCAATTAAAAAATCCTTAAGTCTATTAATAACATTATATGCCTTACTCTCCAAAAAAAGCAAAATGACGATCCAAAACAAAAAACTAATATATACTGCAATGATTAGACCTACCCTAACCTATGCAGCTTTTGTGTGGTGTGGTGCCGCCAAGACACACATACAGAAGTTACAACGCTTCCAAAACAAATGCCTGAGGTTAATCCTGAATAAAGACCGTTACACCAAAATTGTTGATATGCACCAGGAAGCTAAATTCAAACACATCGATGAATTCATTCTTCATAATGCGCAAAAATTCTATGTGCTAAGCGATAAGTCCATTCACAACCTATTAATTAAGAAAATAACCCGCTACAAACATAATAACTTACCGCATAAGTTTAAGCATAAGTTCACCCACCAAAACCTGGCTGTATTCCATAGAGATATATAGTACATACATAATTGTTTTAGTTGTTAACTCTTCTTAGTTGTTAATTAGTTTTATCATAGATTAATTTACTATAGCCATAACTACATATGAAGAGGTTTTTTCAAAAATTTTTCCTCTTGTGTCAAATCCTTTCACACTCATGTAACTAACGATCGCATAGACATTATTAAATGGCAACTTGAACCAACCGTGTCACGTGCGATTGTTCCCAGTTTTGTTTTGAGGGGCACACAGTGTTCACAACTTTTGTAAGTCTGTCTAGATGAATACCCAAACGGCGGGTAAGCAGCCTGAACTGCAGGTACCGTCCTTCAACCTCACATGTATTCACTAGTGCATAGCTCGATATGTTGTAATTACATATAACATGTTACTGTTGTGTACTCTAGTATTAATGTATATTTATCTCAATAAATGCTTTGTTGTTGTTGTTGTTTTTGGTGCTTTTCAACGTGGTATGGTCGTTGTCTATATTAAAAGTCGCGTTCCGGGTACGTAAAGTGCTTATGCGGATGCACCTAGCAAATATTCGAACTCCGCGTTTTCTTAAAATTACTCGAAAATTTAATATACGACGGCCGAGAAGTGGACCGAAAGGCGAGATAATCCTTATATCATAGCGAGCACCCTCTTCTGCAAATTCAATTTCAGCTGCATGAGATGATGTACCATCCTTTACGAAAATCATACGCAGCACCGAAACTTGCATTGAACTCGTGTACTACGGGATTGTTAAAAAATTATGTACTTCCATGTCGAGATATGTACACGCAACTGCTATATGTATAGGTACGTTGCTAAAAAAAAAAACAGGGTCCACCCACCCAAGTACTGACCAGAGCGAGAGGTGCTTAACTCTGTAAACGTGCGATCTCCAATAAACGCACACGGCTGTCGCTTTCGCCCCTTTATGTGATATGCGAATCGGATACATAAATGGTCACATATCGTGAAGGGTTGCCGGATGCTGTGTATAAAGTCGCGAATTTGTCCTGCGACCTCTCGGAGCTCTTAATACCTGAAAAAGGGGCTGTATCAGTTTCAAATAAAGTAGGGGTTGTGTGGTTTTAATAAAAATTACAAATTCAGGGTAAATCACGATAATCCAGCGTAAAAAGATAAAAAAGACAACGACACGCGGTGTTCCCAAGCGGTCACCCACCCAAGTACTGACCGCGCCCAACGTTGCTTAACTTCGGTGATCGGACGAGAACCGGTGCTTTTCAACGTCAGTACGGTTAGAACCTTTATAGCGTGAGGACGTGCTCTCGACGCCGCTCTCTAGGTTTCGTAACGAAATTAATTCAATAGTTATCATAAGTTAGTTTACATTACAGTTAAAATTAATAGTTTAGTGTGTGATTATAATACATAATTTATAGACAATTAGCAATTAGTGTGGATCATGTATCCGAACACCATAAGAATGAGAGCGAATTACTCTCTGGTCTGATAAAACCCCATAAGCGGAAAGTTAGCCAAACTGAGAATATTATTAGCAAAATGCCGAAAAAATTAATCTTGTCGGATGGACTGTTACGTGCCAATCAGATTGGCCCTTAAACATGTCTTAGGATAATTTTGATGTGCGGAAGTTTCGCGCCATAATTTCAAAAGACGCGGTGCGCGCATTTCCGTTACGTCAATAGTGGGTTGGACGAATACTTCGCACCGACGCGAGTGGAGTAGGGACAAGTTTCCGTGACTTTTTTTAACGTGGCTGTTTGCCTTTGATCTTCAAGGAGTGTGGAATGTGGGATGTGTTTGTTAACTACAGTGTATTGTGTGATTGGTTTATTTTTAGATCCAAGTATAAACTGTTAGGAAACATCAATTATCTAACCCTACTTTTATGCATGTAAGTACACAAAATAAATAAGCATTTACCTAATTTTATGCCTTTAAACACGGTTTATTACAAAATTATCTATTTATATTAAATTAAAATATAACCTTTGTTTGTTTCTTCAACTTTAGAAGACCGTTTTTGAAACTTGAATTCACTGTCTTCTATGTTACATTCAAAAAACTGCATTATTGATTTACCTATTTAATTAATAATATCTCAATTACTTTTACAAGAAAACCTTGTGTTTGGAAGCACTGAGCGAAATGAATTGGTTTTTTTATATCTTTTTAAGAAGTGTTTAACTATGAGTCCTTGCTTTTGTTAAATAGCATATTGCCTGCGTGTTTTTATAATTTGGAGTGCCTTTTTTTGTAGTTTATCAATGATATATTCCTTTATTAAACATTAATTTTGCTCTCATACAGTCGAAACGTGTTTTTTTTAGTTTTTTGGTTACTTAACGTGATAAAATTTGAATATTATTCTTTACGAGTGACGTTCACAGCAAGTTTTCACCCTTAAATATCTTATCGTACTGACTTGAAGTAGCTGTATCGTTTTTTACCTTCTGATTTACGTCAGTATTGCATATCTCATATATATCGTGTCTCAAACATAAATTCAAAATGAATATTTCACATTTAAAATCTCTCGAGCTAATTTACGAGATTGAGTGTAGGAATATTATTCCTGCTCATAACCAAAACGATAGAAGATCGCAACTTAGAGCCATTTTAGCCCAGGAAATGAAGGGCGTTCCTATCTTAAAAAAAATCGTTGCCGATTGGGCTCATAATGTATCTGAAATTAAATTGTCTTTAGATGACATATCTGGTATAATAAATAGAATAGATCCTGGCCCCAGCGATACTGAGCTGAGAAGATTGCTTTCGAGAAAAACGCATGCCAAACAGCGTATAGAATTATTGTCCTTATATGACGATGAACAGGTGACCCAAGCTAAACAAAATTTATTGTCCAAAATATTATTACTTGAAGGAATTGTTCTGGACAGGCTAGTAGGTAGGTAAGGCCGGTCCTAATTCAAAACGCGACAGACGTATTTTCCATGTGTAGAATACACCTGCACCGTTTTGAATTAGGATCGGCCCTATATAATTTCAATGTAAAATAGTCGTGAAAACATTTCAATATAAAATAGTTGTGAAAACATGAATTCTTATATACTTTCAATGTAAAATACTTGTGGGCACGTTTTGAATTAGGATCGGCTTTATATTACTTTCAATGGAACATACATACTTTAAAACACACGTATGTTGAAAAATGTAAGTGCAGAGAAAATGTGTGTAGATGTTTTGAATTTGGTTTTCTAGCGCGAAGTTATAAAAAGTATGACAGATGCAAAATATCGCATTCAAGTCAATTGTGTTTAATTAAAGTGGACTCTGATTTATGTTTAGAGGCTGCAAATACACATGGGCCGGTTTCAATTCAAAATGTGTTCACTCTTGTGATAGGTTGAAAAGTGGGTTGGCAAAGTACGCAGATGGTGGTAATCTGCTATATAAGGAGATTGCTCCTAATATTAATTTAATTAGTCGAAGTTTACTGCATATATTTACATACAAACATGTATATAATTGATATTCAGGGATTTAAATACAAGAAAAACGAGTTTTGTGTAAAGAAATTGCGGTTTTGGACTTGTTGAAAGGTGTTGTTTGGCATCAAATTTTAAACTACCAATGCAGTCCAGTTGTTTGAGCCAAGATCATATAAAACATAACGACTGGGTGACAAAGAATATTCATGGTCTTTCTTGGGATGAATCTTCAACGGCTGGAATGGTGTTATCATATATAGCGCTTTATTTGAAGCAAATTATCCTACCGGTGAAGAAGTATCTGTGAAGGGTCTAGAAAAGAAGAAATTGATTAAACCTATCTAATGCAAAACGTTGTAACTGATGTGCTTGCACTAGGTTGTCCTAAGCTATCGGAGTTAAAATCAACAACCGTTTAAAATATAACATCCATTGTTGTAGACACAGCAATAATAATTCTGTGCAAAACAAAATACCTTGTTATTAAAAGAATGGCTTGATAATAATAAAAAACAATAGAAAGATTGTGTCTGTGTTATTTATTTTAATATAATTTTACAATGTTAGTCGAAGCAAATTATCCGACCCGGTGAAGAAGTATGTGTGAAGGGTCTAGAAAAGAATAAGAAATAGATGGAAACCTATCTATTGCAAAACAAACTACTTTGTTATTAAAAGAATGGTTTGATAATAATAAAAACAATAGAAAAGATTTGTCTGTATTATTATTGTAGTCAGTAAGAAATCTTTAATGCTGATGTCTGCAGAGAAAAACAATTAAACTCAGACAGCACGAATGGGACTCTCAACCCTGAAAGCAATTATAATTGATCAACGCAATAGCTCTTAACTGGTTTTACAACATTTAACAAATTGTACAGATATCTCGAAAGATTTGCCAAAGACAGACAAACAGATAACAGACTGACTACCAATTTTCTCATTCTTGCTTTTAAAGAATAACAAGTCGTAGTTATTAAATCGCGAACTCAGTTTATCTGCAAGAAATATATAAACGAGGAAATTTATGAAATGCTCCAACTTCAAAAAAACTAGAAAATAAATCTATTGAAATATATGCTAACGTTGCAATTGGTGGATCTGCTCACGGGTAAACAATTTTTCAAGCACTTCATTTGGGTTGACTATCTCTCAATAATTTTAACCAAAAATTTTTCTTTCCTGAAAGGGGTTTTTAAAAATTTTTTTTTTTATCTGCAAAGGCTAAAAACAACGTGTCATAATGACACTCAATTGGCGGCCAGTCTCCAAAAAATTTTTTCCCTTTTTCTTTATTTTTATTTCGCCTTTGTTAAAAATTTTGGTTCCAAAAAACCTTTTTCCAAAAAATTTGGGTTTAAAAAATTTGTTTTGAAACCCTTTTAGATTAAGTTTCGCCTTAGATTAAAAAGGAAAAACCTTAGAAATTACCCGGGCAACAAATTTTTCGTTTGCGCTGGGGAGTTCAAAATGGCGGAAAATTGTCCTTTATTTTACATTTCGGGAATTTAAAATTTTTTTTTTTTTTGGGGTTGAATTTTGAATATCTTTCCCTTTTCTTTGAGAATAAAAAATTTTTAAATTTTTACAGAAATATTTTATTTGGGTTCAATTCCCAATATTACAAACCCTACTTTTCCAAAATTGCCAAATTTTGACCAAAATTTTGGAAACCCTAACACTTTTGAAAAGTAATTTGGGGTGATTTAAGGGGATTTGGGTTTAACACAACAAGAAGATTCCGTTATTTCGCATTAAAAAGGTTTCCCCTTATTTTTATTGTCTTTTTAAAGGGGGTTTTCCCGGTTTTAAAATTTATTAATTTTTCATTTTAAACCCTAAAAAAATGTAAATTTTGCCAAACAAAATCCCAAATTGGAAATTCCCCAAAAATTAAATTCCCTTTTTTTCCTTTTTATTTTTTTACCATTTTTTACTTGGGTTTCCCGGTGTTCACTGGAATTTTCCCTTTTTCCCCCTTTTGGAACGTTTCCCTTTTCCCCGGGGAAAATTTTTAAACCTTTGCCAATTCGAAATCTTACCGGATGGTTTTATTTAAATTTTATTCCCGGGCATGGGGCCACCATTTATTTGCCCCTTTTCTTTTATTGGGGGGGCCCCCAAAGGTCAACCCAACCGGGCTCAAAAATCCCTTTTTTAAAAAAAAAGGATTTTCCCTTTTTGTTTTTCCAAATTTTAAAAATTAAAAATTTCAGGGCCCCAGAAAATTTAAAATTTCCAAAGGAAACTTTCTTTAAAAAATTTAAAAATTTTAAAAACCCTCCAAATTTTTGTTTCCCAATGTGCTAGTATATTTTAGTGACTCAAAATAGTTGGTTACTTTTTAGGTTTTCAGTGCTGGATTTAAATGAATATTTTTATGACGGTACCAATTAGTAAAATTTACAACGACAAATGTATACCCAAAAGTAGGCAGTTTTGGCGTATATTGGTAATATTGGTAAATGGAAGTATGAATTTCTTTGTTATTTTGCGGTGTTTGACTAAATGGTTCGTAAATGTGAATATCCACTGAACCAAGGCAGATATAAGTGATTTCGGAAAAGCTTAGAAACAACTTTAAATTAATAGTGATGGAGAACATTTTTAAAGCGTTGACAACTTGAAGCTGTAAATGAATCCGGTTGGAATGGATTTGTTTAAAAGGGACGATTACACTGAAAGTAAAGAAAAACTTCAGGTAAATTGTACTATTTTGTTTGACATTTTTGTGTATTGAATGACTTTATAATTGATTTACTTTAAATGGACTTAGTTTAATTTTCTAACCATAAAATTTAATTTTAAGATGAAATTTGCTTGCTTTAAGTAAAAGGTTTTTTTTGATGTTCGGAATAGGATGAAATTTTGGGTAGGTCTTTGAGCTCAATTAGACAAACCTGGTTAATTAACAAAGGTGGTAGATGCTCCTTTATACTCAGACTCGTCTGCTTATATTGTTATATTAATTAGTAGGCATCCAACAAGGACTTTAATTTTGGATGCACAGCAAAATGATAATAAAATTAATCCGGAAATTCTTTTAAAACTGAATTTTATGTTCAAATTTAATTTGAAAATTTAATGTATTCTGAATATTGATGTAAATAGAGTTAACGTTGATGTTTGTGGTAGGAATGTGTTGTTTAATTTTTATGATTGAGAATGGAAGTTATCTAGAAGAGCAGCCGAGGCGATTAACAGAAGGAATCAACGGACCAGTGATTTAAAAGGTATCACAGCATTCTTGACGCCCAAACTGTGGGGCTCGAAGTTTTTTTAAGCCAAGGACCAGTACCAAGAGATATAGGAATCACAAATATATATATATATATATATATATATATATATTGCTGTGTTATTTTAAAATCGAGCGTCACAAATTGGGCGCCATGAACTGCTGTGATATACTCCTTTGAATTCGTGACTTGGGTCCTATTTAACATAAATTCTCTAGTCCCACCGATTGGGCGTCATAAACGGCTGTGATCCTGTTTTCGCCTCGGCTGCTCACCTAATTTTATAAACCTCCTCATTCATAAAATTAAACAACACATTTCTACCACAAACATCAACGTTAACTCTATTTACATCAATATTCAGAATACATTAAATTTTCAAATTAAATTTCAGCATAAAATTCAGTTTTCAAAAAAAAAATTTCAAGATTAATTTTATTATCATTTTAATGTGCATCCAGAATTAAAGTCCTTGTTGGATGCCTAGTAATTAATATAACAATAAAAGCAGACCGGAGTCTGAGTATAAAGGGAGCATCTACCACCCCTTTACGTTAATTGACCAGGTTCGTCTAATTGAGCTCAAAGACATACCCAAATTTTCATCATATTCCCGAACATCAAAACAAAATACCCCTTTTTACTTAAACAAGCAAATTTCATCTTAAAATTAAACTTTTATGGTTAGACCAATTTCACTAATGTCCATTTAAAGTAAATCAATTATAAAGTCATTCAATACACACAAAAATGTCAAACAAAATAGTATAATTTACCTGAAGGTTACTGTCCTCGTAGCTTCAAAGTATCGTTTCTTTAGTTAATCACACCATTCAACAGGATTATATTTACGGCTTCTGATTCTCTACGCTATCAAAATTTTCTCCATCACCATCCATTCAAAGTCGTTTCTGGGCCTTTCCGGAACTCATCTGTGTTTATCTGACCCTTGTTTCATGGATCCAGACACGTATTTGAACCATTTAATTATTAACACCCCGAAAATAGCAAAGAAATTCATGCTTCTGTCACCAATATACGCCAAAACTGCCTACTTTTGTGTATACATTCGTCGTTGTAAATTTTGCTAATTAGTACAGTGAAACTAAATTTTATTACCTTGTATCTAAGTGCACTGAAGTCCATTCATGTTATCACGTAAATAACAAGCTATTTTGAATCACTAAAATATACGAGCAAACTTTAAATTATTTAATCAAACTAAAATGCACGGTTTAACATCTTCAATCAAGTCGCGTATGTACGAGCTTTTAACGCATCGAATCGTCAAAAGTCTAAGAGTCTAAGAGAACGAAACACATATTACCACCTGTATATATAGCAAAAAGCCTGTCTGTCGGTCGAGTCTCTAAAACGGCCAGTTTCTAGAATTTCTCATGCTCTGTTCCCAGTCTGTCGCTCGCACGTCGTTTTTTAGGAATTTTCACTCGCCCCATTTAAATCTCAGAAAATTTTCACACGGCACGCAAGCATGTCCGAGAAAAACTAATTGATTTTGTACAGAAATTGTTGTTCTACCTCTGATATTTGCATCCTATTTTTAACCAATCGCAACCCCATGACGTTGCTTAAATCCCGCCTTTTACAATATGTGTCTTTGCTTGACGCATTTTCTCTTTCTTTTTCTACCGTGTTCTTATTGGTGCAAATTGATATTCTTCATTATCGATTATATTAGTCCACGCGGACTGTTATCTGGGTTTAATAACCCCGTATCGCACATTCTCGTGAATACTAAGCCCCGGTTTCTCCAAGATTCTTTGTAAACATTAATTATCTGCAAACTTTTCGCCGTATGTGATATTTAAACTACGCAGGTGTTCAAAATAATATTAATTCTCAGAGCCTTATTCCGTGGTATTTTAATCGTGGGTTTTTACAAGTTTCTATAGGTATTATATGTTATTAACAGTTTAATTAACTCCAATTAAAATTGATTTCTATCCTTTTCATTTTTAGCGAATACAACTTAAATATTAATTATTATTTGTACACTTTGTTTAATACCGGTTACTTAAAATTGAGTTTATTCATATAAATTTTGCACGTAGTTTCCATTTGTTTCTTTATTAGGAATAATTAAATTATACGTTGAGCATTTTAATACTGTTTCTTTTGATATAAAGCGTCTTATACATAATTTAAATTTCTTATTTTTACTGAAACGACCGAGTTTATTTATGCTTCAAGGTTTTAATAAAGCGTATTATTTAATAAAATCCCTTATACCCGGTGATTAAAATTATTTGATGTGATTATTTAATTTTCTACCCTGGTCTAAATATGAGTATTTTCCCCCTATTTGAATACAAATAATCCCACTTATTTGACTTCAAATATAAAACATTTAGACAAAAAAAAATTACAAAAAAAAAACTGCCTATCTCTCTCTACCCTTATCTATCTAACTTACCTACTTTGTCTCCAATCCAAAAAAAAAATATTTACACCTATCCTATATCCCTATCCTATTCCTAACTCTCACTTAATTCTATAAACTGAAATTATCCCTAACTTCATCCTACTTATCCATCTAATACTATATACATCCTATATACCTATCCTATCCCTAACTTTTAACTAATCTTCACTATACTTTACTTCCCCCTACCTAATCCTATATGCCTATCCTACTCTTACTCTATTCCTAACTCTCCACTAATCTTCTATGAAATATCTACACTTAACCTATCTTATTTTCTTCCTACATTTACTCTTTATTCTCATCCTAAACCTATTCCTAATTATCTCCCACATTTATCCTATACCTAGCTTTATTTTCTATAACCACTTACTTCTACTCTTTTATATACACCTATGCTATCCCTATCCTATTTAAATCTAACTCTCTTCTTGACCCTCCAAGTCTTTCTTCTCACCATCCTAATACTCTTCATCCCTATCTCTCCCCCTTCTATATCTATACTTAACATCTCTATTATCTCACATACAATAAACTTATCATCCCTCTTATCCTGACTCTTAAATATTACTTCTTCTTCAGTCCCTACACTTGTCTGTTTCTTATTGATCATTGTTTCCTTTTCGGCCGACAAACCAAACGATACTACTTTAAAATTATCGATTTTTCCCTCTATGGAAAATCCTCTGTACCTTCTAGAATTCTTATGTAATGGAATCCGCCAGAATGAATCCCTTAAATCTACTTTATTAAAAACAAACTTGCCATTTAACCTCGTCAAAAATAATTCTGCCTTCACCTGCTCCCGATATGCTGCTGTTGCTTCTACCCCCTCTACTTCTGCATGTTTTTGTACTAAAGCTTGAACCTCTACTCTCCTATCCTCTGGACATCTTATTGTGTTGATCTGTTTAACTTCATCATCCTCTACCTCTACTACATTAATACTAAACCCCGTGTCATCCTCTGTGACTTCATAACTGCCCTTCCATGGCACTACCCTATCCTTAATCCTTATTACCTTCCGTTCCATATCTATCAAAACCCCTAACTTCATCATACAGTCAACACCTAAAATGCTCTGAAACTTCAGTCCAGGTACAATTACAAACTCCTGTTCACAGCTTAAACCTCCTATATCTATCCTAAGCACCACAACACTATTTACTACAGCAAACTTCTTTTTATTTGGAGCTACTAAATGACTACGCTTTATAGGCATAATTCTATCACAAACCTTATCCCTAATTTTGCTGACGAATTCCTCCGATATTAAACTCGCCTCTGCCCCTGTATCAAGTAATACTTCTACATTATTCTCAAAAATTTCTAAATTAATAATTGGCAAACATAATTTTCCTCAGTTTCTGGCTCTACTTCCTCCTCAATTTTGAAAAATTCACGTGGATGTTCGTATACATTTACACAGAAATCTAGTGGTCTGTCACGTTCTAAAATCCTGTCCCATCCTGTTTTCAGTGCTTGGTCCTGGTTGTCCTTCTACAACCTGTGCGTACGTCCTCCTCGTGTTAATATCCGTGTCCCTGTCTCTATTCGGCGTGCTGGTCACAGTCCTGTTTACTTCCGGTAAACTGTTCTGTCGCGTGTAACTAGGTCTTGGCGTCGGTCCCCTAGTCGCACTATTGCTCCTGTATTCCTGTCCTCGTCGTTCCCAATTCGGTCGAAAATTTCTGTTGTAGTCAGGCCGTCTCGGATAATTCGGTGTCCTGTTGTCAAACCTAACTGTGTTAACGTTTCGTTCTCGTATCTCTCTTGTCCGTCCTACACATACATCGTCATATCTCTGCAAATACTCTAAAAATGTCTCCCGTTCTGTGATGTTTTGTAAGGCCACGTGTTGTCTAATTTCCAGTTCAAAATGTCGTGATAGGTACTTGATGATCTGTCTGTCCGTCAATGGTGGATTCAGTTGTTTGGCCACACTGTACTTGCGGATGGCATATTGCTCCCTAGAACCTGCAAACTCTCCCTTAAATTTTCCTGTAATCAAGTCGTCCCTAATCTGATCCTGTTGTGATCACTCCAGTAAAGTTGTAAAAATTTGTTTTCAAAGTCCTGATACGTGTCTATGTCCTGTCCTACTAAATTGTACCATGCCTCCGCATTGTCCTTTAATAAAGCCTTTATCGTATTTAGTTTAGTCTGTTCGTCAAATAAATTTCCCACTAGATTTCTTACACTATTAATAAAAATTTGTGGATTTACTCTGTTATCGCCATAAAACTTCATGTGTTGGTCCAATGATACGCTACCTGTATAAAATCTGGGACCATCCCCCGTTAAATTTAACATGTTGTATTTAATACTACTAACTTCGCGTTCTACCCTGCCTAACTGATCCCTACATGAGTCCGTTACTTCAGTCATTTTTACGTTTATTTCTTCTTCACAGAAAATGCGTACTTCAGACCTTAAATGTCCCATTTCCTGTCGAAGACCTGTAATATCACGCTCATTTTTTTCAACCCTATTTTCAACTTCCCCCATCTTTATGGTAAGACTATTTTAAACTCTGTAAATTCTTTAGTCGACTGCTCAATTTTCCCTTATCTGCTCTAATTTTTGGTTGGACTCCTCCTAGCTCTATTAGATTCATCGCTTAGCAGTTCTAATTTTCTGTTAGACTCCTCCATCGCTCTATTCGATTCTTCCCTAGCTAATCGCATTTCCTCTAACATTCTCATCATTAACTCATTTCCTGTTTCTCCTGATTCCGTCCTCGACTGATCTCTACTGCCTCCAGCTTCTTCCATTTTCGAAATTTTCTCACACAATGCACTATCGTCACTTCCCATTTCCACTCCTTGACTCCTTAACCACTCTTTTCTCTGCATACGTTCCAATCACTCACACACACTCTAAAATACTCTTAAATTTATACACACACAAAAACTCTCTCTCTCAGATCGCCAGTTTCCTGGAATAAAATAACAAAAATTTTATTTGGAACTCGAGCCCTCACGTTGTGGTCGCCATAGAATGCTGTGTTATTTTAAAATCGAGCCTCACGAATTGGGCGCCATGAACTGCTGTGATATACTCCTTTGAATTCGTGACTTGGGTCCTATTTAACATAAATTCTCTAGTCCCACCGATTGGGCGTCATAAACGGTTGTGATCCTGTTTTCGCCTCGGCTGCTCACCTAATTTTATAAACCTCCTCATTCATAAAATTAAACAACACATTTCTACCACAAACATCAACGTTAACTCTATTTACATCAATATTCAGAATACATTAAATTTTCAAATTAAATTTCAGCATAAAATTCAGTTTTCAAAAAAAAAATTTCAAGATTAATTTTATTATCATTTTAATGTGCATCCAGAATTAAAGTCCTTGTTGGATGCCTAGTAATTAATATAACAATAAAAGCAGACCGGAGTCTGAGTATAAAGGGAGCATCTACCACCCCTTTACGTTAATTGACCAGGTTCGTCTAATTGAGCTCAAAGACATACCCAAATTTTCATCATATTCCCGAACATCAAAACAAAATACCCCTCTTTTTACTTAAACAAGCAAATTTCATCTTAAAATTAAACTTTTATGGTTAGACCAATTTCACTAATGTCCATTTAAAGTAAATCAATTATAAAGTCATTCAATACACACAAAAATGTCAAACAAAATAGTATAATTTACCTGAAGGTTACTGTCCTCGTAGCTTCAAAGTATCGTTTCTTTAATTAATCACACCATTCAACAGGATTATATTTACGGCTTCTGATTCTCTACGCTATCAAAATTTTCTCCATCACCATCCATTCAAAGTCGTTTCTGGGCCTTTCCGGAACTCATCTGTGTTTATCTGACCCTTGTTTCATGGATCCAGACACGTATTTGAACCATTTAATTATTAACACCCCCGAAAAATAGCAAAGAAATTCATGCTTCTGTCACCAATATACGCCAAAACTGCCTACTTTTGTGTATACATTCGTCGTTGTAAATTTTGCTAATTGGTACAGTGAAACTAAATTTTATTACCTTGTATCTAAGTGCACTGAAGTCCATTCATGTTATCACGTAAATAACAAGCTATTTTGAATCACTAAAATATACGAGCAAACTTTAAATTATTTAATCAAACTAAAATGCACGGTTTAACATCTTCAATCAAGTCGCGTATGTACGAGCTTTTAACGCATCGAATCGTCAAAAGTCTAAGAGTCTAAGAGAACGAAACACATATTACCACCTGTATATATAGCAAAAAGCCTGTCTGTCGGTCGAGTCTCTAAAACGGCCAGTTTCTAGAATTTCTCATGCTCTGTTCCCAGTCTGTCGCTCGCACGTCGTTTTTTAGGAATTTTCACTCGCCCCATTTAAATCTCAGAAAATTTTCACACGGCACGCAAGCATGTCCGAGAAAAACTAATTGATTTTGTACAGAAATTGTTGTTCTACCTCTGATATTTGCATCCTATTTTTAACCAATCGCAACCCCATGACGTTGCTTAAATCCCGCCTTTTACAATATGTGTCTTTGCTTGACGCATTTTCTCTTTCTTTCTCTACCGTGTTCTTATTGGTGCAAATTGATATTCTTCATTATCGATTATATTAGTCCACGCGGACTGTTATCTGGGTTTAATAACCCCGTATCGCACATTCTCGTGAATACTAAGCCCCGGTTTCTCCAAGATTTTTTGTAAACATTAATTATCTGCAAACTTTTCGCCGTATGTGATATTTAAACTACGCAGGTGTTCAAAATAATATTAATTCTCAGAGCCTTATTCCGTGGTATTTTAATCGTGGGTTTTTACAAGTTTCTATAGGTATTATATGTTATTAACAGTTTAATTAACTCCAATTAAAATTGATTTCTATCCTTTTCATTTTTAGCGAATACAACTTAAATATTAATTATTATTTGTACACTTTGTTTAATACCGGTTACTTAAAATTGAGTTTATTCATATAAATTTTGCACGTAGTTTCCATTTGTTTCTTTATTAGGAATAATTAAATTATACGTTGAGCATTTTAATACTGTTTCTTTTGATATAAAGCGTCTTATACATAATTTAAATTTCTTATTTTTACTGAAACGACCGAGTTTATTTATGCTTCAAGGTTTTAATAAAGCGTATTATTTAATAAAATCCCTTATACCCGGTGATTAAAATTATTTGATGTGATTATTTAATTTTCTACCCTGGTCTAAATATGAGTAATATATATATATATATATATATATATATATATATATAATGTTATGTACTCTGGAATAAACATACTATAATTCACTTAAGTTTCCAAATATAAAGAACAGTTCTAACTCACTCCAACTCTGAATGGTTAAAAATATTGCATTATCAATTCTATGAGGGCTGTCTTCTTCATCTTTGACGCGTGGTCGTTTTTGGTTGTTCTTCTTCTTCGTGTTCACTAAAAAAAGATTCAAATGAATATTATATCAAGTAAATGCATTAAGAAAATTAAATCTATATATATATATATATATATATATATATATATATATATATATATAAGCTAACGAATACATACTCTGTATTGGTGTCATCAGGTCGTACGTTGCAATTGGTGGATCTGCTTACGGCGTCAACGATTTTTTCTCCAGTACTTAATTTGGATTGACTATAAACTACTCAATAATTTTAAGCCAATCACTATCATTATTCTTTCCTGACAAGGACAATTTAAAAAAAAAAATGTTTTCATTTTTTTGATTTGTTTCTTTAGAACACACAACTACAACTTGGCAATAAAGATTAAACGATTATCACACACACATATCTTGAGTATATAAGGATATTAAACAACAAGAACAGCAGAAAATTCAACTCATGTAAGCAAGAATTTAATGCTAAGGTATTGTCTAGATAGCAATTGTAGAAATATGAAATCTATAGAAAATTTAATAAAGCCAGTCATGTAGCATATATAGGTAATTGTGTGTTTACGCGATTTTATGCTGTAGAAGAAATTTTTTTAAAGGTACTGCTCAGCAGAAATAATGAATTACATTCATTGACTGAAAAAGAAATTGCAAGAAGGCGCATAATAAAACCTAAATTTGATTAATTTCGTTTTATATTACTGCTAGCATAATTTTATTTTCCATAAAAAATTAACAAAAAATTGACTTTATATGTATATATAGGTATATAGTAATTTGTGTGGGTGTATGTTTACGCGAATCATGCTGAATAAGAAAAATTCGCTAGTTCTATCAACGTACTGGAAAATGTTTTTCTTAATATAGGGTTTTTAAAAAAAACCATGAATGCGTGTAAATTATTATATTTTTCTTTAGATTAATTTCGTTTAAAATAATGCAATGCAAATGATCCTTAAATAGTAATATATATAGAATAAGTTTTAGATTACCGCTGACACAATTTACATGCATATATAGGTAATTTGTGTGTTTATACGATTTTATGTTGAATAAGAAATTCTTTAAAGGTGCTGTTATATGATAAAACTGCAGAATGTTTTTTTAATACTGGGTTTTTTTAAAAACCATGAGTGCGTGTAAATTATTAAACAAAGACGGTTTAATCTGAGACATTTTTTCAAATTTGCTTTGTTTCTATTTAAAATATTTCATATGTAATCATAAAAAAATAGCGCTGTAATGATAGTGTATTTTCTGTACACATCATAAATCAAAGGTCGTATAAATCATTTTTATTACTATACTGCAAACAAGAAATTTTTTGTAGTAAACGCAGCTGAATGAAAAATGATGTTGTATGCTAATTTAATAATTTAATTTAATAAATCCTGATTAGAAAAAAGTATTATGTTAGTTGCTCAATCAAAAGTGAAAGAGGTAATAGTAAATGAACTTCATAAACCAGCAAGAATAAATTTCAAGAGACGCAAAGTGATAATAAAAGGTTTAAATGACCTTCTTCAGACCGATTTGATTGAAATGCTACCATATTCGCAAACAAACAAAGGATTTAAATACATTTTAGTAGTTATTGATTGTTTCTCCAAATACGTATGGGCTGTACCACTTAAAAGTAAAACGGGTATTGATGTTACTGCTGCAATGAAAATAATTTTAAATAAATTTAAAAATCCACCAAGAAATTTGCAGTCTGATTTTGGTAAAAAATATTATAACAAACAGTTTCAATCCTTAATGCAGACATATGGCATAAACCATTATAGTGTTTTTTCTACAAAGAAAGCATGCATTGTGGAACGTGTAATTAGAACTTTAAAGGGAAAAATGTGGCGCTTCTTTAACCTGAACGGTTCTTACAATTGGATAAAAAATTTAAGCGATATTGTGAAACAATACAACAATACAGTTCACAATACTATCGAGTCAAGCCTGTAAAGTTGATAAATCAAATGAAAAAACTATTCTTAAATCATCATTTACCCACATCAAACTTGCAACCAAAATACCAAAATATTCAATTAAAGACAGTGTGAGGATTAGTAAACACAGGGAAACATTTACGAAAGGTTACACGCCAAACTGGTCAAATGAAATTTTTAAGATTAAAAAGGTAAACGTAACCAATCCTACAACATATATATTAGAAGATCAAGATGAGAAAGAAAGCAAAGGTGCATTTTATGAAACGGAGTTGCAAAAGGTTAAACATCCAGGAATTTACCTGGTAGAAAAGTCCTAAGAAAGAGTGGAAATAAAGTATTTGAAAAATGGTTAGGCTTCTCTAACGTACACAATAGCTGGATCGATAAAAATAATGTTTGCTAGAAGTTGTTATAATAATAATAGTTAATAAGGCTAACATTGTAAAATTATATTAAAATAAATAATACAGACAAAATCTTTCTATTGTTTTTTATTATTATCAAGCCATTCTTTTAATAAAAAAAAAGGTATTTTGTTTTGCGCATTGCAGATTATTATTGCGGTGTCTACAACAATGGATGTTATATTTTAAACGATTGTTGATGTTTAACCCCTATAGCTTAGGACAACCTAGTGCAAGCATATCAGTTACAATGTTTTGCATTATATAGGTTTCAATCAATTTCTTCTTTTCTAAACCCTTCACAAATACTTCTTCACCGGGTCGGATAATTTGCTTCAAATAAAGCGCTATATATGATAACACCATTCCGGCCGTTGTTTCTACAATCGTTAGGACTGATTTATTTAATTAAAATGTTAAATGAATAGTGAAATACTGAACGTGCGTGAAAAAGTTTACTTCGACAATGCAATTGTTAATATTGAAAAAGAACATACTCATCAACCTTATGCTAACACATTTTTAAACAATAACAAACTGGATTTTTTTTAAACAGAACGGTTACTACTACTATTTTCTCTACAATACATTTATGCTAATATAGTTCAAACTCGGGTAGATTGAAAGGTATCCTATTTTTAGATAAATCCAAAACGAAAAACTGCGTACTTGTGCAGGTATAAACATAACACTGAAGTTTTTATAACTAAAAAAAATATTATATGTTAATCGAGATAAAATAAATTGCATTCTTTGTTTGAGCCAGTGGTTGAAGCTTTTACAATTCATTTCTGAGTGTATAGTTATACCCCAAGGTTTTAGTATCAATGGTTGAGGTACTAAGAACTCTTTTATCAGCACTTTGATTAAGAACAATTTTGCTTTTGTTTAATAGTAAAGACATCATGTTTTGACTGATCTAATTAAACATTGCTGTTTCTGTACAGTCTGTTTATAAAACAAAGCATTCTTATAATCATCAAAAGAAATTTGCTTAATACTTGCTAAGGAAGATCTCTTTGACTTTTTTATTTATCCTATCCTGAACTCTGTAAGTGTACATTTTAGATCTAAGCCCTACAAACTCTAGCATGGTGTCATCTAAAAAATTCTAATTTTCCATATGGAAAATATTCTGACATTGCAGCCCCCCATATAAATTATTATTAACATCAAAAATTCATTAAATATTTAGAATTAATATTCTGTCTTTTAATGCAATTGAAATTGTATCGTGATACTGAATCAAAAATGTGAATAGCTATAAAGTCCGAAACGGGGAACAAACGTTGAACACACTCTTTAAGCAGATCATGATTGTTTATATTTACCTTCGAGTGTAACACTTCACTGTTTAATTTTAAAATACCACTACTAACTTCAGTTACTAGCTAAATTACTTTATACATAAATATGTTCTGATGTAAGCAAAATAGCTATAAAATTAGACATTTGCAATTTTTCAGAAAAATAAAGCAAATTCGAAATCTTGCCTGAACAAAGGACGTTCATCAGCAGAAAAAATTAATACTGAATTTTAATTTCCAATAACAACAATCTCACATCATTTTTCATTCAGCTGAGTTTACGGAAAACGCGTAAGCAAAACAACTGTAAAAGAAAATAGCATACAAATCGAAATAATTGCATAGCGAATTGCTTTGAATGCAATTATTAAAAAAAATCGCCTTTATTTACGTTTTTATTCAAGACGATTTTAAAGCTTGAATCGTGCATGCGATCTAAAAAATTGCAGAGTTGCCTTCAGTACGTTACTACGACAAACAATTTGCTATGCAAGCATTTCCAATATTTACATACTGAAGGCAACACTGAAAACATTCTGCAGTTTTTTCATAATACAATTACGTCGTGTAATTCATTTCTTCATTATTTAGCATAATTATAGCACGTAGTAGAATTAACTCATGATGGAGGTATAAAAATAATTTTTTAAAATTTAACGAATGCTACGTAATGAAATGTAAATTACACAACGTTATTTATAATGGTAAAACTTTTGGTCTTTTATATGACCTTAATAAATACTTGTTTGAAATGAATGTCAATCGCTTTAAGTGAAAAATCAGTTAGAGAAACCACTCATTTGGCGCTTTGTGTGTTTAGTTAGCAATCTCGTCCGATTTACTTTTCAGTAAAACTGAATGTAATTTTGTATCAAGGTTTTATTTTATTATAAAAAAATGTTGCCAATTTCAAACTTCTTCTCTGCATTGCCCTAAGCGAATAAAAAGAAACGTAGTAAAAAATTAACTCATGCCTTAATCGACTAATACAGTAATATTGACGGGTATTGATGTTACTTTCTGCAACGAAAACAATTTTTAACAAAAAGTCAAGTTGTTTCAGTTGTACTGAAAAAAAGTAAATATTTCAAATGATTTCTAGGTAAAATTTAATTTTTTTGTTTTGCAATTGACAACTTTAATTTTAAAATGATATATACGCGTGCACAGTTTCGAAGCCAGACCGGTCCTCCATTAATGCTGACTAAGTGGATTTATTTATTACTCTGATGTTAGCATTAAATTTCTCGCTTTTTATTTTTCCTGTGGATGTCAGCTCAAAACAACTGCAAAAAGAATTAGCATACAACATCATTTTTCATTCAGCTGCGTTTACTACAAAAAATTTCTTGTTTGCAGTATAGTAATAAAAATGTTTTATACGACCTTTGATTTATGATGTGTACAGAAAATACACTATCATTACAGCGCTATTTTTTTATGATTGCATATGAAATATTTTAAATAAAAACAAAGCAAATTTGAAATGTCTCAGATTAAACCGTCTTTGTTTAATAATTTACACGCACTCATGGTTTTTAAAAAACCCAGTATTAAAAAAACATTCTGCAGTTTTATCATATAACAGCAGCTTTAAGGAATTTCTTATTCAACATAAAATCGTTTAAACACACAAATTACCTATATATGCATGTAAATTGTGTTAGCGGTAATCTAAAACTTATTCTATATATATATTACTATTTAAGGATCATTTGCATTGCATTATTTTAAACGAAATTAATCAAAAGAAAAATATAATAATTTACACGCACTCATGGTTTTTTTTAAAAACCCGATATTAAAAAAAACCATTTTCCAGTACGTTGATAGAACTAAAGAATTTTTCTTATTCAGCATGATTCGCGTAAACATACACCCACACAAATTACTATATCCCTATATATGCATATAAAGCCAATTTTTGTTAATTTTTTATGGAAAATAAATTATGCTAGCAGTAATATAAAACGAAATTAATCTAATTTAGGTTTTATTATGCGCCTTCTTGCAATTTCTTTTTCAGTCAATGAATGTAATTCATTATATCTGCTGAGCAGTACCTATATATGCATATAAATTATGTCAGCGGTAATCTAAACGAAATTAATCTAATTTAGGTTTTTTTATTATGTGCATTCATTGCAATTTTTTTTCAGACAATGAATCTAATTCATTATTTCTGCTGAGCAGTGCCTTTAAAAAAATTTCTTATACAGCATAAAATCGCGTAAACACACAATTACCTATATATGCTACATGACTGGCTTTATTAAATTTTCTATAGATTTCATATTTCTACAATTGCTATCTAGACAATACCTTAGCATTAAATTCTTGCTTATATGAGTTGAATTTTCTGCTGTTCTTGTTGTTTAATATCCTTATATACTCAAGATATGTGTGTGTGATAATCGTTCAATCTTTATTGCCAAGTTGTAGTTGTGTGTTCTATAGAACAAATCAAAAAAATGAAAACTTTTTTTTTTAAAATTGTCCTTGTCAGGAATGAATAATGATAGTGATTGGGTTAAAATTATTGAGTAGTTTATAGTCAATCCAAATTAAGTACTGGAGAAAAAATCGTTGACGCCGTAAGCAGATCCACCAATTGCAACGTACGACCTGATGACACCAATACAGGTATGTATTCGTTAGCTATATATATATATATATATA
>JARFIW010000251.1:0-93490 GCA_036346225.1 Platerodrilus igneus
TAAAGTAGTAGTAGTTTTGAGCTTTTAAAGGTGTACATAAATGTGATATGCTGTGTCTAATGTACATGCAGCTTGTAGTATACATAAATAAATAGAAGTGTATAAATAAATAGTTGTGTTAGTGGTTAATGGACCTATGGTAGAGAAGTTAGTTTAAGAAGATATTAGTGCTTGTCAATTCATTAGTGTAGTAATGCTTCATTGTTAAGTGGACTGAAAACATCTATAAATAAGGCATATACTGTTAATTAGACTTGTGAACAGTAAGTAATAAAGACGTTTGTTATTACTTGTTTTAAATTAAAGAAACGCGGTAGTAGTAGCGCGTTACAATATAATAATAGAAAAAGAGAAACAAAAAGGATTTGCTTAATGGAATAAATAAAGAAAACCCCAAAAGAAGGCGCCCCGAAATAATAAAAAAAAAAAATTCTCATGCGGCTCGACAAACCAAGGTACCGGATAAAGCAACAGGAACCACAAAAACCTAAGAATCGCACAAAAGAAAATAAAACAATCCCAGTGTAGTTATGTATGAGTATGGGTGTGCGTGTGCGTGCGTGTGTGTATGTGTGTTGATGTATGAGTACGTGTGTGTGTGTGTGATTGTGTGTGTGTATGTGTGTGTGTAAGAGGTGTGTATGTATGTGTTGTGCATGTATAAAGTGTGCGTGTGTATATCTGTTGGACTGCTATAATCGCCTCTTACGACAGACAGGTCGTACCATGGGGCTATTCTATTCCTGGACCCACACGGGTGAGAGAAAAAGAAAGAAAACCCAGCAAAACAGGGAAGGAAATAAAAGATTGCGTAAAGTACAGACATCATGTCCTAAGGAGAGCAAAGTCGGCATAAGAATCTGAGGCATGAGGACTAGATATTGGGCTTAAGACGTTTGCGCCCCCAGCAAAAAACGAGATCAAGGACATTAGGACTTCGTCGACATACATCTTCCAGTTCGGAAGGAGCATAGACTAATGTTTACCTCTTTTGGATAGTTTTCTGCCAAACAGGACAAGCAGGGGGTGTAGTAGTTATAGCACGGGGTTTAGGAGGTGGCAAGGGTAGTTTAGAAAACTCAAAACGCGTCATAGAAGGACGTTGTTTGTTGTTGAGATTGGTGGTAAGAAAGTCAACGGCGGAAAACGAAACATCATGGGTTTTCAGAATATTAACGGTAGAAAAAGAAAAAGTATTAGCAGTAAGAGCATCAACCTTACGAAACGAAACACAAGCAGAGCACACTTCGGTTACGTGAAGGACAGAATTTCAACGACGTTAAATAAAGGACTAGAGATATCACAATTAGGAAAGAAAACAACATTGACTGTAGGAGTATCCACCTTAGAAAAAGAAGCAGAATCCCACAACACTTCAACGATATTACATAAAGGAACAATCAGGTAGAAGTTCATCAACATTACAAGAACAAACGGTATCAAGTAGAACTTCGCCAATGTTAAAGGAGTCGAATGAAGTGTAGCAACATGAAAGAAAAGAGCAGCAGCGCCAGACAGAATTTCATGAACTTAACAAGAACAAACAGCATCAGGAAGAACTTCATCCGCAATAGATAAGGAAGCAGAATCAGGTTGACCTTCGTCAATATTAGACATTACAATTTAATTAATGGCCACAATGCTTGCGGCCACATCCCCAATGCTCCACCCGAAGGTACTACATTGTGTTTAAACGCGAAAATATAAACGTACTCCTAATTGTTCTAACTTCAAAATTAACACATCCTAAATAAAAGTCTAACAACTTGAACAAAAACTAAAAATAAGGTTTTATTGATGGTATCTTTAGCGTTGATTTGGAGTGTGCCCGATCAACAAGACACAAACAAAATGAATGACGAGGGATCCGTAATGCCGGATAGCAACTGTCAGCTCTGCTTACCGGTGCGACCTGAAGAGTCGACTTAAAACTATCCAAATCTAGCTAGCTAATTAAATGGATTCAAAATTTTCTAAGAATACGCCAAATATATTAATAGTAAATCCAGCTATTTTACCTGCTCTATAAATTTACAAATTTGTCGTCCCTGGTTTAAGTAATTTGTTAGCTTAAGTCCGTCCCTAGCTTTCCCTATCATTCCCTAACTGATTTATATTGTAATTACAATCTTATCAGACAATCTACCTTCCTATTGTATTATAAGTTAATACCGCATCTTATATTACAGTGCTGTAGGGTTGGTTGCGTGGAGTGCTAGTTTATTAGAATGTGACATATGTGTCCTGCCAGGAACTTGTTACGCATGCGATTGCCCAGCTGGGTTGTTGTTTACTTCGGCCAATACGTTGTAACGCAATGAATTGTAATGAACTTACTTGTGCCATTCGTTAAACATTATTTGCATATCTTAATTGTTATTGTCTTATGCCAACAATAATACATGGTGTCAAGTGTAAACTGATATATACATATAAATAAAATCGTGTTTGTGTCAACCGGCGTGTCCGTGATACCGTGAGTATTTATCTTATGCAAAATAAAGTGGATGTACAAACCATTTCAGACATTAAATCTTGAAACTAAGGTTGCTGAAAATTGGAAACTATTTGTCCAAAAATTTGATAATTTTATAACAGCAACGGATTTATGTACGAAAAGTGAAGAAAACAAATAGCTGTGTTTCTTAATCTAATTGGTGATGAAGGGTTAGAATTATTTAACACATTTAGTTTATCAGTAGAAGAAAAGAAGTCGTTACACGTTATTAAAGAAAGATTCGAAGCTCACTGTGCTCCTAAGAAAAATATAATTTTTCAAAGATTTGTTTTTAACAGTATTTATCAGAAAGAGGGACAGCGTTTGATTCCTTTTTAACTGAGTTACGAAAAGCTGTAAAAACTACCGGCTATAAGGACACAGATGAAATGGTACGCGACAGAATTGTTATGGGTGTGTATAGTAAAGACACACAAGAAAAGCTCTTAAGGGAATCTGAGCTCACGCTAGATAATGCGGTCAAATTTTGTAGAGCTGTAGAGATTAGCAAAACTCAATCGAGAGTGTTGCAACAAGAAGTACCTGTAAATGAATTGCATACCAAAAGCCTTGGTAATAAAAAAGTATGTGACACGTCCTGTCAATACTGCGGATCCGTTCACAATAGAGGCGAAAGTCCAGCATATGGAGCAACATGTCGTTGGTGCAAGAATTTGAATCATTTTTTGTACGTCTGCAAGCAGAAAAAGCAGGAAAATATGCCCACAAATAAGAAGAAAAATGTTCACGAAGTAGTGGTTCAGGACAGTCAAGATTGTCAAGATAATGCGCATCAATTTTTTGTAAGTGCTGTTAAAAAACAAGTTCAAGCAGCCAATGTCAGGGACAGCCTACGACATGAACGCATATGGTTTAAACATATCACAGTTGAAGGTAAACCAATTGAATTCAAGTTGGACACTGGCGCTGGAGTAAGTGTTTTGTCTTTTTACTATCTGAATGATATTGCATGCAAGAAAAACATTGTACAATCAAATGTAACCTTAATAGCTTATGGCAGCAATGATTTTAAAATTAAGCCAAAGGAGAAATCACTTTAAACTGTAAAAGTGGGGATAAGCTAGCAAAAATAGTAGTTGATATTAAGGATCAGACACCCTTATTAGGATTACGGGCTTGGTTAGACCTTAATTTAGTTTAAAAAGTCGAGTCTTTGTATGTGAGCAAATTTAAGTCATTAGACGATGTAGTAAAGCGGTATCAGTCAGTATTTGAAGGTTTGGGGGCGTTTCCAACTCTACATCAGATTATTTTAAAGGAAAATGTAATGCTTGAATTACAATAGCAATTCAGATTTTAATTTTTTTTTTATATAATAATTTTTAAGTACAATAAATAATGTATAATAATTTGAGTAGGGTAAGGAATTTTGAATTATAATTATATTTGAAAAAGGGGTTTGTGGAAAATTCCAATGCATTTAGAGTTAGGTTATTGTTTGTTTCATTCTATGGAAAATTCCATTAGTGAAATAGGTATTTGTGTAGAATGCAGTAACGCTCTCGCTGATTGGTCAACAACTTTAAGGGAATTGTTAATCGCGCCAAAATAAGAAAGGTTATATATACCAGTAAAGGACGCCAACAGCACACACTTGACTTTGACGCGTTCTTGGGCAGTTGCTTGCTACAGCTGAGCCCAAGTGGTTGAACAGGCTGGGTAATCTAGATACGTTCCCGCCAATTATTGTTTTGTTTGGTCTCCTACCACCACAGCGCTACTATCGTTTACGTAAATAACCTAAGACTGATCATCGGCTTTATCTTAAGTTACATTCGGTTTGATTCGGTTGCGTTTTAACATATAACCTCCTTCCTATGTTTATTTGTGTTATAAATAGTTATAAAATATAACTTACATATTTTTTGTGCGTAGTTTGGTTTATAGGAGTGCATAATTATTGTATTATTATTCCACGTCTATTATTAAGTAGTGTTAAGTAACCCATATAAACTAATACCCCGTCTTAGGACCCCCGCGTCTTTGTGAACTTTATTTATATTTATATATATTTTTAATCTTGTTGAACATTTATATGTTAATTTGGAACTATGTTTGTGTGCGTTGTTAACGAGTGCAACAACACTTCGAAAAATTCAATAATGCATCGTTTTCCATACTTAGACGAACCGGTAAGTTATTCTTCATGAAACTTCTAAATTGTTTTGAGACTTGACAAATTTGTAGAAATTTACATACCTTCAGCTCTAAAATAGCAAGTATGCATTTACCTATAATTTTAAGTTTGCTGGGCTACCTTAAAATTACGATGAGCCAAAATTACCTAGTTTTTAATTATTTGCTTGTCATAAAAATTGTTATGGTATTGTAATTGATTCCATGAATTGTTTAGGTTTATAACATATGGATGGAACGCATTTGCAATGATAGGATTATGGATGTGGACCCACGAACTGTATATAAGAATTATCGTGTATGTCATAAACATTTTAGTTCTTATAGCACATTGTGTGGTGTCGGTAAGAAAACCCTTAAAGATCGTTCATTACCAACGATTGCAGTTCCAGGTAAGCTCAATAAATTTTTCATAAGTTGTGTAATCAATTTCTTTGCTAGGATTTAGTGCACTTCCAAATGAACAGAATTCTGTCTTAACAAGGGATATAATAGAACTAGAACGTCCCGATATTCTGCAAACAACTCAAATACATGTAGAAGATAATGGTAGGTATTCCTTTCATTCCATTCGATTAATTGTCTGCAAGCGAACATTCTTAAACAATTTTTAAATTGATTGCCCAACAAGCACGAGGGCATCTTTAAGATGTAAAATCGTATTTGTAGTCCATACTTATAATGGGTTTTAATTATTAAATTGAAAAGTAGAAAACTTTAAACCAAAGTTTTCTACTTTTCAATTTAATCTTTAAGATGTTCTAAATACATCTGCCTTATAATTTCAAAATGTCTCAGGCGTCGATTTACATCTTAAAAACATGTTATAAGCCGGATGTTAAAAATCCAAACATTATTGAGATATTTTTAGAGGTGTTTTGATGGTCCAAAATACTTAAAACATATCTTAAAAATAGTTCTTTCAGACATTCATGTTGTGGGAAATTCACTGTTTATAATACAAAAGTTGATAATGCGGAGAACATAAATTCAGTATGTTTCTAATGTTACCAGGACCACTCGACATTGTATTTATTGAACGTAGTACTTTTACTATATCATCCTCTATAATTTCTTTAAATTTGAGTAAGTTGTCAAATTCACGTATGTGGTTGGGCACGGTATTTATCCAATTCAGTATTTATTGGTACATTATTAGTAGAATTTAGAAAATGCCTGTTTAATGCATTAACATCCTGGGGATTTAGAGGTAACTGTTTTGAACTTGATTTATTATCTATCTCTAGTTTATGAAATACTTTCCAAATAGTAGCAGGGCTTTTATTTTTTAGAAATTAGGATTGCATGTAAACTCTGTTCTCTGCAGCTTCCGTTGTTTGAATTTTTGTAGGTATTTGCCTCTTCGTCTGATCAAGTATTTATATTATCAGTGACTCGTGCTTCACAGGTTCTAGCACTAGAGAAATTGAAATTTTTGAAAGAAGCATGCACGTTAGAAATCTTGCAATTACTATCATTTAAAAATTTTAATTTTGTAATATTATTGACATCATAAATAAGGTTCCTAAGGTTCCGAGACACCGCATACATTAAAAATAACGCTTCATTTAATACTGCAAAATTCCTACAGAGACGAGTGACTGTAGATGTTTTGTGACTCAAAAAAGATAATACACATGGATCTGATATATGTCATTCAGTGACTTTTACCTGTTCTGCAGTAATTTTGCTGTGATTGAAAATTATGATATCTAGTAAGCTAGCACTTTTGTTACTTATTGAGTTGGTTCTTTTATAACCTGAAGTAAGCCCTTTGTGTCTAACAGATTGCTGAAGTGTGTAGTTAATTTATTAATTTTAACAAAATCGAAATTAAGGATATTTACTAATCATAATTATTAATGTTGTTTTCTTTGGTATTGCTGACATATAATCTTTTTTTTTTCTTATAGATCAGAATGTTGCTTGTGATGAACAAGCTCTGGCAGTGGCATCTACAACTTTTTCTAGAGCTTGTACAACACTACCCGTTGCTACTCCTATTATAACGACTGAAATGCACATTTCTAAATCGAGACAAGGTAATTTTTCTAGTACTATTTGTGATGATCAATATAAACACTGTATACCTCACAGATTAAGCTTAATTATTTCCAACTTGCATTAGTTCTACACCAATTACAAAGTTATTGTACATGCTGGTGTTAAGTAAGGGTTATAATTCTAACAATGGCCAATATAGGTCGAATGTATACTTACTACCCTACACACCAAAATAATTTTTTAAACATCATGTACTGGCAGTTGCCAAGTAGTTAATATTTTTCCATGTCTTCGTGCTTCTTTGATTGCTTCGGATTTATGGAACTAACTATATACTTAATACAAACTTTTGCTATTAAACACTATTTCTTGAAGCCTCATTGTATTTGTCATAAAAAAGTTACCTTTAATTTGTACTAACATTTTGTATTGTTCATTGTAATGCAATTCTTGTTAATTCAACAATTAATATGTGTATGGTTTTGTTATAGATTTTCGCAAAAGACTCCCACTTTTACAAAGCGTTTCCGTGAGTAAGGCTTGTGATCTTAGTCCAAAGGCTCACAAAATGTACTCGATTGCCAGAAACTTGCGAAAAATTTTATTGCAAATGGATAAAGAATGCGCAGAAAACAAAGCACGACTGGAAAAAGCTGAAGCATTTATGTATACTCCAATGTATCTGCAAAGCACAGTTAATAAGAGAACATTTAGCTTTATAATGTCACAGTTGCGACTACAGAAAAAGAATCCAAAAGGACTTCGGTTTACCTTGGAGGAAAAGATATTTGCTCTTACTATTCTAAAACATTCAGGCAGATGCTACAAACTTTTAAAGAGGGTATTTGCTTTACCCTCCAAACAAACGCTGTCAAAACTGCTATCAAAATTGCCTTCTAATTGTGGTATTAATACAGTGCTGATGAATAATTTAAAGAATACCATAGCAAACCTGACTAGCGAAGACAAATATTGTCTAATAATGTTTGATGAAATTGCACTTTCGCCTCATCTTGATTTGGATAGTAGATCAGATTCCATTATAGGATTTGAAGAAGTGTGTGAAAGTAGTAGAGGGCTAAAGTTTGCAGACCATGCATTAGTGCTTATGGCAAGAGGCATCAAAAAGAAGTGGAAGCAACCACTTGCTTATTATTTTGTTGAAAGTGGAGCCAACCGAGCTCAGCTTGTAAAAATAATAAAAGATGTTGTACGGTCGGCGCGGTTAATTGGACTGAATCCTGTTGCTACTGTATGTGATCAAAGTTCAAATAATAGGTCAGCTATAGGTGAACTTCTTCGCCAAACACAAGAATTTTTTACAAGGAACAAAATGGACAACAGGAATTTTGGATTTTGGTGGATGGTACAGAAGTTATTCCTCTATTTGATCCTCCCCATATGTTAAAAGGAATCCGGAATAACCTTTTGAAGTATGATGTCGAATTTCAGTGGAGGGCAGGAATTCAACGGTCATCGTGGAAAGTTGTAGTTGCAGCATATGAGTGGGATGATCCTAATCCTGACTACAAAACTTTCTACAAACTTACTGATGCCCATGTTTATGAGCGAAAAATTAAGAAAATGAAGGTATCATTGGCTGCTCAGGTCCTAAGTCAACGAGTATCATCTTGTTTACGAACGCTTGTGAAAGTAGGTAAGGAAAAGTATCTGTCATAGTACAGTTTCCATAAAAGAAATGAGTGCTTTTGTTTCAAACCAATGCATGTTATGAAATGCATTTGCTACAAAGTTGTTGTGCTTGTTTCTTTAACTTTTGTATATAGTTGTGATGTAGTCGTAATATTTGTTATTTTCAGGAGTACCTTGCCCAAAAGAAACTGAGGATACCGCAGACTTTTTTCTGTTTATGGATAAGTTGTTCGACAGCGTAAATGGAACATCTGTTATGCCTATGCATGGTAAACCATTGAGATGTGCAGTTACTGCAACTTCAGAGCATGTGCAGTTTTGGAATGATGCACTAAAAGTTCTGAATTCTATGAAATTTATCAAGGGTAAAACAAAGTCAGTACCACCCTCAGTAACTAATTGGATTCATACGATTAAAGGTTTTAAATATTTATGGCAAAATTGCAGAATGACAACTTTAAGTTTCTCTCACCTAGAAATTTTAATCAGGATCCGTTAGAAAATTTCGTTGGGTGCATACGTAGTCATGGCATTCGGAATATTAACCCTACTTGCATTCAGTTTCGGCATTCATATTTGTCACTACTCGTCAACAATTTCACTGCAACACATTCACCAGGAGCAAACTGTGAAGTTGATGAAACTGATGGAGCATTGAATACATATATCGAGAATATATTGGAACAAAGTGTTCTTCCATCGGTTCCACAATTGGTTACTTGTGACCTACTACCAGGAATAGAATCATCATCTGATGAGATAGGTCTATATTCATATGTTGCCGGATTTGTTGCCAAGAAACTATTAAAGAAAATAGGTAATTGTGCAATATGCAGAAGTGACTTAATTTTAAATAAACAAAGTGCTTTTTCAATTCCCTTAATTGAAAATAGAGCATATAATAGAAATGCTTTATTGCAACCTTCTTCTCACTTTAGTTACTTACTTAGAAAATACAGTTATAATTTAAGAAAATATTTGGATATATATGCAACACTTAATAATAATTTAAGTTTAACACTTAAGCAGCTATTTGTGGATGATGATTTTGTGCAATTTCATTGTTCAGACCATAATGTTAAGCTTCTTTTTTCTGATTATTTAGTACATTTTTATTTATGGGTGTGGATAAAAAACATTAATGCTTCGTTGAAAGGAAAAGATGAACACGCACCAAAAACACATTATAATAAAGTTCGTTTCCTTGCTTGCAAGAAATATTTGTCGCGCAAAAAAAAGTTAGTGTAGAAATATTAGGGGAAGACATATCTGTGCTCAATTACATTCACACAATGCACGCAATAACAAAAAACTCTGCACTCCTTTTACAAGTCTAGGGGCCACAAGGTACTCTGTTAACCACCACGCCATAAAACTATATAATTGCCTACCATCTACTGTTAAATTACTAACACAAGGAGATTTCAAAACCAAAATGAAACATTTCTTAATTAAACACTCATTCTACTCGCTTGAAGAATATTTTAAATGCAACTTCAGCAATGCTTTAACTTAGAGTGATATTTATTAATTTAAATGGGTCTGTAGGCTGAAACTATAGATCTTTATAGGAGCAGTAAAGGGTGTTTCAAATTGTGGGGTTTGTTTAACAATAAATAAGACACATAATTTGCATTCATTTTCAAAAACTTTTATTGGTAATTGAAGTATCACTAATGACATTTATATGCGAAAAATAATATCTGCCAAATGGCCTTCTCTTATAGCTTCACGGACATCCGCTCTTGTTAAAATTTTCAATGACATTTTGACATAATTGAAGCTCTATCTCACCAAGGACACCAATAATTTTATCTTTCAAAACAGGAATCGATTGTGGATTGTTGTTATAAAGCACACTTTTCACATAACCTCAAAGAAAATAGTCTAATGGAGTCAAATCACATGATCTTGGTGGTCAATTAACATAACCGTCCTTGAGATTACACGTCCTAGAAATTTTTCTCTCAATAAAGCAATTGTTTCTTGTGCAGAGTGAGATGTAGCGCCATCCTGTTGAAACAAAATATCCTCTAGATCAAATATTCATTAGTTCAGGCCACAAAAATTCGGTTATCATCCGACGATGTCGATCACCATTGACAGTTCCAGCTTCAACTGCAGCATTTTCAAAGAAGTAAGGTCCAATAGCACCACCTGACTATAATGCACACCAAACAGTAACTTGTTTAGAATGCATAGGTTTCTCATGAATAATTCGTGGATTTTTCTCATCCCAGATCGACAATTTTGTTTATTAACATAGCTACCAAGTTCAAAATGTGCCTCATCGGAAAATATGATTTTCTTGAGAACAATCAGCCTGTTGTTCATTGATGAAATTGACAAATGAACAACGTTTTAAATGATCTAATGGCTTTAGTGCCTGTGTTATTTGAACCTTATATACCTTCAGAGCTAAATCCTTGTGCAAAATACGCCATGTTGTTGATCCACTAAGTACAATTTGCTGTGAACGTTGTCTATTGGACATTTTTGGATCTTCAGCAACACTTTCACGAACCAAATCAATATTTTCTTGCGAACGGCCGCTACGACTGAATTTTCCACTTTTTTGATCTTCCACCGAACCGGTCTCTTGAAATTTTTTAATAATTCGACCTATAGTGCTTGCAGCTGGACGATTATGAAAACCATAAAATTCACATAGTTTTCTAAAAACAATTTTCACAGAACGCCGATTTTCATAAAATAATTCAACAATTTGAACGCGTTGTTGTATCGTGTACGAAGCCATTTTCATAAATGTCATACATCACACTTCTTAAATGTCAAAATACCCAGACGAATTCAGTGTGCCATCTATATTTTACTTATTCTTAAAAAAAACTTACGCAATTTGAAACACCCGTTATAAGTAGATAAGTATATAAGTCTATGTGTACGTTAATTTTCCACTAATATGTAAAAGACGTGTGCAAAAATGTTAGCATTTCTAGCACTAAATTTAAACAATAAGCATTTGTACTTGGGCTCATATATTAACATAAGTGAAAAGTGTATTTTTGTGTAAATTTTATTTGTTCTCTGTTGTTTAATATTGGGTATTAAACCTTTAAATCTTTTCCCACAAGATTATTAATGTTATTCCTCTTCTAGTTTTATTTATTGCATCTTGCTCACAAAAAGAACAATAATGAATGTATATGAAACAACATAAAAAGAAATTGTTAAATTCTGGAATAAAACTATAATACCAGGGAATGTATTGTTTACTATGTACTTATAGTAAAAAGAAAACCAAATATCTACCTACGAAGGTATTCATTGAAGCATTTAAGTTATACATAATGTGATCATTTAATTCTATTTAATGTTCCCAGCAAAGGTAATCTCGCATTTCATTATCAATTCGAGAGGAATGGAACTGCAAGTTGTTGATGGGGCCCAAGTTGAATTTTGCGGGATCCTATATTTTGATGTTCCACCACTGCATCTTATTTATTTATTATATTTTAAATGTGATATTTTCAATTTTAATAATTTCCATTCTGTTGCATTCTTGATATTCTAGTGTTTCAATTACTCCTAATAGGTTTTTACTGTAATTTAGTCTGGTTACTAACTGGGAAAAGTTCAAAAATTCTTAAGAATAAATTGCTCTATACAATTTTTAGTAAGAATAAATTATTCTTAACAATTTATATACCTTTCCAGATTAGTAACTGGATTGAATAATGGTGAAAACTTGTTAATAGTAATTCCAACGCTAGAGTTTCAAGAATGCAAGAGAATGGCATTTATTTAAATTTGGCGCCTTTTATTCATTTCCTTTATATTTGAATTTGGCGCTATTTACCTTAGTTAAGACACCTACCACATGGCGCTCTTAGTGTAAACAATAATTTTGTAGAAAGCATTGAGATTATCATTTATTTTATATTAGTTGTCTATGGTTGAACAAAAGAATTAATTTGTAGATTGATGGGTGCTGATGCATCTACCTACATATAAAAATTAATAATAATTAAACAAGATTGTCTTGTGCGTTCGACTGTTTTGAAGTTAACGAAGGTTATTAAAATTTTATGATTTGTGTATAATTTGTTCACGACGAACGTGTTGGTTCGTAAAAAGGGGGAAAGCCATCTTGGAAGCGGAACCAAGGGATTGTTTACTGCTGTAATTTTCTTGATGAGAGTGGAATCAATTAAAAGTTAACGAAGATTATTACACTTCATCAAAGAGGAAGTTTATGGTTGTTTAGTATCGCATTTGAGAATGCCTGCTGATCCAACCCTTGATTAAATTGCTATGCAAGGAGACTTACAGTTGTACAGTCCTGTGAATGCAATTTGTGTCCAGAACCAGTTGAAGACTAAGTCAAAGAGAACGCAGATCATTTTATGGAAATGTCTAACCTAATTAGATGTAAGTAACTTCAGGATAGGGTAAGTTATTTTTAGTGTTGTAAATAGGTTGATATTTGGCCAAATTATCCTTTAGGTATCGACTTAATTTTTGTTTAGAGGAGAATTTGTTTTTTTTTTCTATTTTCCCCAATTACTATGGGCGATGATTGTTTTATAAAGCTTATTGAATATACGTTTACTTTGTGAGTTTTGCAGCTTTTTGACTAGTGTAATATGTGTTGATAATATGTTACAGGGCAGGTGTACATCAGCTGTAGGAGCAACCTAGTATCAAAAGGTAATATTAGATAATCTAAAATTATCCCGTTTAAAGTAATTCAAAATTTCTTTCTTATTCAAAATTTGTGCTACCTGGAAGAGATTATACATGTTCTACCGCTAGCCGTGGTAATTAATAAATAATATTAATAAATTATCGTATGAATTATAACTTGGATGAGAGTGTTAACGCTCGACATCCGTTGATAAATGCCTAACCGTGAAATAAATTTATCGTGTTTTAAAAATATGAAATCTTATGAATTTGTAGCCCGGAGGATAACAAAAGGGAGAGGGTGATACAAAAACTCTATTCCACATGTGCAACCAATAAGGTGTATACCACAATCATTACATGCGAGGGTAAAATCTAAATTAGATCAGCTAGAAAAAGAAGGAATTATTGCAAAAGTGGATAAGCCAACGGAATGGTTAAATCCACTAGTTATAATAGAAAAAAAGAATAAGGACTTGAGGTTATGGCTAGACCCCAAACATTTAAACGATGCGATTGAGAGGGAACACTTTCTCATTCTCACTGTAGAGGAAATTGTAAGCAAACTGTCAAATAAATCCTATTTTTCAGTGTTAGACATGAAGGATGGATACTTTCAGGTCAAAATTACTAAAGAAAGTTCTGAGTATTGTACTTTTGGGACCCCCTTTGGACGCTATTAGTTTTTGAGACTTTCCTTCGGGATCAAGTCTGCCCCAGAGGTTTTCAAAAAAAGAATTATGAGCTGTTTGGCGATATTAAAGGGGTAGGAATTTACTTTGATGATCTCAACATAACAGGCTCAACAGACCAAGAACATGATGACAATCTAAGACTAGTTCTTGACCGTGCTCAAGAGTTTAACATTAAATTTAATAAACAAAAAATTCAATTCAAATCCAGAACAGTGAGATTCATGGGACAATTATTTTCAGAGAAAGGGATAGAACCATGTGAGTCATATGTTATAGCAATTGGTGAAATGCCTTGCCCACAACAAAAAAGTGATATTTTAAGACTCTTACGTATGGCAAAATATTTGGGCAAGTTTATACCTAATCTGTCAAAAATTATAGCTCCCTTGCGTAATCTCACACGTCAGGATGTTGAATGGTTTTGTACTAATGAACATGAAAATGCTTTGACTCAGCTTAAGCATTTGTTAACTCGTGCCTCTGTGCTTGCCTATTTTGATCCATCTGTAGGTATTGAAACAGAAACCGATGGAATAGGCGCGTGTCTGTTGCAAAATGGATATCCAGTAGCATTTTGCTTCCGTAGCTTACCACAGAGCAAAATAAAGTACGCTCAAATTGAAAAAGAATTGCTAGCAATTAGATTTGGATGCCAGAAATTTCACTATTTAATTTATGGAGTCCAAAATATTTTAGTTCACACTGATCACAAGCCACTTGTAGCAATTTTCAAAAAAGATTTGTATAATGCAACACCTAGATTACAAAATTTACGTGTAAGATTGCTTATACATGATTTGAATGTAGTTTATAAGCCAGGCAAATATTTATATATAGCTGGTACGCTTTCAAGGGCATACTTAACTATTAGTGAGTGTGTCGATGAAGAATTAGAATTTATTATTCATTCGCTAGTAAACCATTTGCCTATCTCAGATGAAAGAAAGCTTGAACTTAAACAAGCAACGGAAACCGACCCTCAGTTAAGTCTAGTGATGGAGTTTATTGAGTCAGGTTGGCCCGTCAAAAATAAAACTCCCTCAGACATTCAGTAGTTTATCAAAGTAAAAGATAGTTTCACAATTTGTGATGGTCTTTTATTTTGCGGTCACAACTTAGTCGTTCCCCAAAGCTTCAAACTATTCATGCTCAAAAAGCTTCATGAAGGCCACATATGCATGGGGAAAGTAAAAATGAGAGCGAGGCAAATATTTTATTGATATTGTCGGAGGCTTTCACGGCCGGAGTCATTATAATTATTTATGGTTCCGGGTTGGGACCGTGCCATTTTATAAATTAAGGTCGACGTTTCACCCACTTTTGTAAGGGGCTTCATCAGGACAATAAAATAAATAATAAAATAAAAATATAAAAAAATAATAAAGATAAGAATGATAATAATAAATAGACAAGTTAAAGTGTAAAGAGAAGAGTTACTCCTGAACTAGCAGACTCACTAACCCATTCAAAGCCAAAAGGTGTCTTGTGGCAAAGTAACTGGTGAGAGTAGCGAAAATGTTGGTTTATATAGGGCGAGAACTTGATGCATGAGTGATCATGAATAGAGAGGAGTGTCGTAGCGGATCAGTGAGCGTCACGGTTTCGCTGTTGTGAACATAGATTTGTTTTCACGTTAAGTAACTTCACTTTATATGGTAGAGTTCTTTAAATATTACAACCCATTTCTTAAGTGTCAGTGTGCACATTTTATTTTTTCAAAACCTAACTTTATTTAGCAACATTGTATGGAACTGGAAGGGGGAAATTAGATATTTGGCCTTTCGTATACTAAGAACCAGTAAAACATAGCAGCATAAATCGTTCAATACTTCAGAAACAAAACTTATTCAATCCGTTAATAAAAGCAAATATTGAACAATGATGTTGAACAATCTGCACCCTCCAACAGAAGACCATTGGCCCCAAGCTGATCGAAATACTATACAATCTGGATCCAACAGAAAAATACTAAACACCATTTTATGAGAAAAGATTTAGATTTCACTGAAGCAATGTACTATATTTAAACATATGTTTTATGTTTCAGTCACCAAAAAGTCCCAATACAAACACACCAATTCTTGGAATTTTCAATGCACCCAAGTTATTACGGTACCAATCGACAACCAAATCTATTAACAAAATAATCGTCGTACTTCTACTTTTAATGACCTAAGTCATCATAGCCTCAATAAAATTCTTCTAACTCATTAGCAGTAATAAGTACAATGAAGGACACTGGTGGGAAAACTATCTGTTACCTTAGTTCGGCAAAGATGATAGATATCGGCATCGCAAGTTTCCAGTTTGCTTTTTTTTACGACTTAGAACTGTTTTTGAGCAATGTAACAGAAAGCTGTATTCTTTTAGAATAAGAAAAGATACTTAATCACAAGTTTGAAACTGTTCATATATAAAAAAAATTGAATAAATAGCTTGTTCATTTAGTTGCCTAAAGGAGTATATGAAATTTTTAAAAATTCGACATATTTCGATACAAATAAGTTTTGTAAAGTGGTCACTCATTTTGAGACCGAGAGAGTTTCAGTTGTTCTATCCCCCAAATATTGACATTGTTCGAAGCATTCACAGCAAGACTCATGATGGTTTCAGGTTGGGTCGTTTCGTTTTAGAATGGAGTTGGTGTTTCAGACTACTTCCATAATAAGCATCAGGACAAGGTGAGATCACTACCCCTACACGTACAGACTCACATACCCAAATAAGCAAAGAGATCTTTTGTGGCAAAGTAGTAAGTATAAAGAAAGTTACTTCAGGAAAAATAGACATACCCTCAGTTAAGTTGAATTGTGGTTTGTGGTAAAATAACTGTGTAAGTCTCCATATTCAGTAGCGACTCTGTCTTTGCTAGATGATACTTTTTGCAAAAGTGGACAGAGAGTTGACTTGATTAGCGGCCCATTCTTAAAAATATTTAAAAGATTAAACTGCACACTACGTTGTGCTACTGCAACATGGGGATTACTGTAATGTTCTAAAAATTTTTGGAGAAAACTAGTAAGGTACAGTTGCATTATAAAAGTAGTCCAATAAATGGAACAAGCACTGTTTTGAAAATGTTATGTAGTAATAGTGTATTAGTGGAACCTTTAATTGTTACTGGAATACTTTAATGATGTACATACTTAGTTTTCAATAGCCATATAGAACAAAGTCTTGTTCTTCTCGATGTTTCTTATAACACTTAGTCATGCCTGCAAATTTTTTACCTTATTAAAAGTAAAAACATTTAATTTTATTTGGTACGTGCTGATCTTCCAGCATATGTAATATCTAAAGAAAGTATCTACAAAACACATTACTATCTGTCAATATTTACAACAGCTTATTGATATATAACTACATAATTTGCAAATGGCAGCAACAAAAATGTTTTGTAACACTGTAAAAAAGGAAACCGCTTAGACTTTGAGTTTGTTCATGTATATGTTGAAAACCGTTGCTTTTATTGAAGTCCATTTTCTATTCTTAAACTGGTCAGGATACCGTTGAACAAATTCATTTATTTCATTTTGCTTGGGAGCTAATTTCTTTTCTATATGTTAGGCAAAGTAAGTTAAAATTATTTGCTTTTTTTCTGTCGTCCATGGTGTACGTTTGACATTTCTTTTAGTTCTGTTCGTTGCAACATTTTCCTTTTGTTCAAAACCATGTTTTTTGGCAATTTCAACAGGGTGTTCTTGTAAAACAGGATTGAAACTTCTTTCAGGATCTACATTAGTTGTATTAGTTATTTCATCGATTCTATATTCCAGACAAAAACTTTCTTGGGGAACAGGATTCAAATCCATATTTATTTCATCCAAGTGCATACCTTTGTATTGTTCTATTCCACTTTCTGAAGCAAGTAGTAAAAGTTTGGACACCTTTGCCATTTGATATAAGTTGTCCGATAAACGATACACATTGTAGTGGATCCCTAAAGGTATGACCCATGAACTTAGATAACTGTTCTAGATTTTTCTCAGAAAACTACAACAGCCATGCAACCGTTACTAAGTGCTTTCGCAATCTAGTCGCACTCATACTCTTTGGGCGCTGCAGTTTACATTTTTGTGAATATTTATACAAAACTTTTGTGCCTCTATGGAATTGCTGCCACCAGTATGAAATATATAATCATTGTTATTAACAAAATTATGTCTTACGCGAATCAAGCAATCGAAATGCTTTCTCATGCTTGCTGAGGGCAACATAGGTACTCCACGTCCTCTTTTACCTCTAATTACTATACGACTAAAAAAGTGTAAAAGGATTTTTCTACTTCAGTCAAACAACTTTCAAATACATTTTTGTCTCGAGAATCCAAATTAACTGATTTGTACGTTTGCACTTTTAGTTGTGCAACTTCTGCAGGTCTTCTTCTATTTAATAATATAATTTGCATGTACAATACTTCCTTAAGAGTATTGTATGCCTTCAAGTGTGTTTCATTCGCTTGCAATATGTGAAACATCTGTTCTGTCATTCATTTTAAGAAATTATTCAGCGTTAGCAGGTCGGAGGTAAGAGGTAACAATTCATCCTTATTCCATTTTTTTGTACTTAAATTAGTTGCAGCTTGAGCTGAAACTTCATTAGCCCATTGTCACTGAACAATAGTTTTAAAATTTTATCTCTTTTCTTTGATTACTGGTATCTGGTTTTGAAGCAAATGTATATATGCCAAATCACAGAGAGTTCCAAAGTTCATAACTACTGTAGGAGAGTCATATGTATCATTCACTGGATTGTAGCAACCTATTTGATTTACACCTCCAATAATAGTTTGGAAGAAACGAGGGCGTAATAGATCTAGAAGGTCCTTTATTTCACTATTTTCATTTCTAGCAAATTTTAGTAGTTTGGCCAATCGTCTCATGTCTTGTCTTACAAAATCTAAATTTCCTTTACTTTTTCGTCCTTTTAGATATGAGTATCCATAACTGCATATCAAAGTATCTTTTCTAACTATGAATCCTATATCATCAGCTTTCATGTGTGGAAATAATTCTTTTTTTAATAATTCATCATGTTTAATTTAAGATCCTAGCAAAAGAGTTGTTTGACCAAGGCTTCGAGAAAGTTGCCTTATTCGCTTTACTTGTATGTTGTGATTTTCTGGACAGTTTTTAGTCCTATAAGACCCCTAGCAATAAGAACAAGGTAAAAAAATCATCTGTGAACTCTTTCTTTCTTAATTCTCCTCGTTTGACAGGCCTCAACTTAACATTTGTTCAATTTTTCAGAAAGTTTCCTCTTTTTTTTAATGCAGATAACGCATTTCTTCTTTCCTTTGATTTAGGGTTATTAAAAAAAATTTACTGAACCTCTATTTCATCTTGGTGTCAAGTATTCACATGCCTTGCAAAATGGGATACATCTTTCAATAAATGAAAAAATCCAGTCGGTCGCTATAGTTCTTTCTCCTCGCCTTCTCAACTTCTTCCTGAAAATGATGTCAGATAAAAATACTTACATTTCTATCACTTCTACATTTAACTACATCATATACAGAAACTACGAGAACTGCAGAAATGGAGCATCAAAAAGAGAGTATGTCCGTACACCAGGTAAGACAGAAAAGTCGAGTGCCCAAAAATATAACATATCACTAACTTTTAATAAGGCTCATTGATAGCATCTTAATTTTGCAAAGTGCATCACAGTGTAATATAGAATTTTGTTTTTGCCATGGTATTATAAGTTATTCAAGTCTTAAGTTATATGAAAGTACCCGTCAACATTTTTACACATCTCAGTGGACAGCATCTTCATGTGAACTGTATTTGCTTGATGATATAGTGATAACTACTTAGTTGGTGAACAAAATGTATGAATGCTAGAATTTTACAATTAACCCGATATGCCTGCAATATGGATAGAACTGAAGGTGGGTGGAGCAATTGGCAGTAGAATTGAAAAAATACACATATGCAAATCTAAAACAATTTAATATAACAAGTTATAAGCATAGAGTAATTTTTTTCTAAACAAGAGTCAACATCTTTGAACCTGCCACCTAAAAAATTATACAGCTTTCAAATCCAAAAAACTGAGATACTAAATGTACTTTTGAGAACTTCATTTTTTGCATAAAACAACGAAAGGAATATTATAACTCTTCTAAAACTGTATTATAATATTACCAGGATAAAGTAAACGCTTTGATTCGTTTAGCAGATCATAAACCATCATTATAACGTAATTGCTTACTTTGGAAAAAATAAAAACTCTTTTGTTAAACCATTCATATATCATTTCTGAGTCATAGGAGCACTTCTAAACCTCAGTTATAAGCCCACATGCATGCACACATGTGCAGGCATGCGCACACCTACACACAAGCATGCACCCCCTTTCATACACACATGCAAATCAATACGATAATAATACTTTTATTCCTAGTAACCATCAAGAAAGTAAGTGATTTTTGAAATGGACTTATTCAAAATTTGTAATCACTTTAAAGTCTTTTTAGTTGCATTAAAAAGCTTAATACTTCCAATGTGTTCTAATACACAATAGATATTTAATAATTCAATTAGCTGATGAATATATTTAGCGGCCCTCGCAATTTCTGTATAAGAAACAAAAAATATTTACCTTTTCTTCTTTTGGTTGATAAATATCTGTCTCACTTATCTCTATGGGCGTCTGGTTGGAATTCTGCAATAGAAAATATTATACTTCGATACAAAAATATTTTCGTCACATACCTTTGCGATGTGAAATTTCACTTCACTAATTGGATGCAAGGAATCAAAAACTATGGGTGATTTCAATACATTAACAACTGATGTTAAATCGTTTCCTGACGGACTTTACGAGTCCTAAAAAGTAATCCCATTATATCCAACAACTGTTTAAATGTTTTTCCAATACTACTTACAAAAGTAGCACTTTTGATTATTAATAAATCACAAATTACCTGTTTTTGAACAAAATGCACAAAAAAATTCCACTATTTTGTCTCTTTATTAGCGTCAAATAGTTATTACAATTGTGCTTTATACTTAGTGTAATATCGAAAAAAAACCATAAATTAAAGTCAAAAACAATTATTTCTTATTGTCTCGAGGTTAATTTACATTTAGTTGTACTTTCGGTGTAAAACAAAACATGCATTTTGAAAGCGAAAACGAAAGCTATTGGCAGAGATATTCGGAGAGACATTGAATTTCTTTATCCGAATTAAGTTAGGAGATCTACTTTATATGCTGCTTCGTAAATAACATGTATTTAATCTACTAATAGTTGTGTCCACTGTAATTTAAATAGAATGAGCGACAAGAAACATATTAGTGGGACATAGATTTATTTGTAAAATGGATTTATTATGATTGCAATAAACAAATTACATTATAAACATTATGAAAGTCGCATTAGGAGTTGGTAGTTTCAAAATAAATGAAAAATTTTAAAACAGGCTAGTTAAATACAACTTACTTTAATTTACTATTCAAGTTTTATTTCATTCAACTACTTTGTTCACTACAAAGTTAAGTTTTTGCTTATATATTTATAATCGACCATAACTGTAATAAAATTTAATATTAAAAATAAGCTTGAAATATAATAAATATGAAGTTTTCGTTTATAAATAGGAGATGATAATTAAAAGTTTATAAAAGCATTGCGGGAAAATGGCATTATAAATAATACCCCACTACCTCTACCATGTGTACACAAATATTAGCGTTTAATTAGTTTAGTTATAGTAGAAACATACCTCGTCAGAAGTACATGGAATATAATCAGGATCATTATCACTGTTTCGTATTAGTTAAAACTCAAACTCTAGTGGATTTAAATTGTGCAGTGCGCTTGCGCCTCTTAAAGTAAAACGCGTGCGAAAGTGGTTTTGTGACGTTTATCGACGACTCTTCTTTCGACCTAGTAACGGGAAGGTTGTGCGTGACAAATTATACACAATAAAGTATAGTGCTTGCAACCCTGCATTCAACCGACTCCCCCGGGGGCATTCCAGCAACATCGAAGAGGACCGCACACCAAGGACAATTTGGTGAGTGAATTTATGCCTTTTGTTTGTTAATATTTTACATGCATACAACTTTCGTATTTAAAGCTCGCGTTTTGTTCTAATTCGCATTACAGTCCACGGTTAATAAGACGTGCCAGCACACTTATCTAAGTTTAATTAATTTGACATTTGGTCCTTCATCGCGTGATAGAACAGTCTATGGTGAATAAATTAATTCATTTCGTTTTAGCTTGTATGTATGTAGAACTTCGATTAGCAATATTCGCATCATATTTCTATTTACTTATATATAAAAAATTCGATCAAGTCTATTAATTAGAAATCATTATTTGATTATAGATATATTAGGATTTAGCAATAATTTATGTAGAGAGCATTATTAATCATTTTACAGATATAGTTTAAATAGTTCGTATAGAAAACCTCTTGCAAATGTTGGATTCAAAGTTGTTCTATTGTAATATTTTGTATACCTGTGTAGTAGGTCACTCCTTCTGGCTTATGTACAGCTGCAAACAACATTCCAGTTTTATCGTATAACCTACCTGAATGTTTAAGGGTTTATAACTAGGGCTGGGCGATACGGGATTTTGCGTATCGAATATCGATACATATTCTATATCGATTCATTGATTGAAAACTACAGACCGATTTCATTGTTACCTATTATTTCAAAAATTTTGGAAACTGTGTTAAAAGATCAATTGGTATCTTTTCTTGAGGAACATCAACTTCTAACTACCCACCAATTTGGTTTTCGGAAAAATCTCTCTACTACTCATGCAATTATTAATCTTGTCGAAAAAATTTCTCAGTCATTTGAAAAAGGTCAATACCTTTTGGCCGATTTCATAGATTTTAGCAAAGCGTTTGATTGTGTTGACCACCATGTACTAATTAATAAGTTGTATGCCCTGAACTGTGATGAAAGTTGTATCATGCTTATTAAATCGTATTTACGATAGGTCTCAATTAGTGCATTACAAAGATAATTTTTCTTCTCTAGTTAATGTCCCGACAGGTGTACCCCAAGGTTCCATATTGGGACCTCTTCTGTTCCTATGTTTCATCAATGATTTACCAACATTCTTATGCGATTCTAACCTTATTCTTTATGCAGATGATACGACTTTGCATTATCAGGGGATAATTTATCACAGCTTTTACAAGAAAGTACCAAATCCTTAACCCTAGCTCAGAATTGGTCTACTCACAATAAACTTTGTTTAAACAATAATAAGACTGTTCAACTTGTCTTCTCACTGAAATCTGGAGCATCAAATCGTGACCAGATTGCTAATTTTCTGGGGTTACAATTGATGCAGTTTTAAGTTGGGATAAACATTGTCACAGTTTAAGTAATAAACTTTGTAAAACACTATATTTCATTAATTCACTAAAAAACTCAGTATCTTTAGATGTCCTAAAAACTTGCTATTTTTCCATGTTCCATTGTCATATGTCTTATGCGATTGAAGTCTGGGGCCATTGCTCATCCAGTAAACGTATATTTCAATTACAACGCTGTGCAATACGTGCCATATCACATCTAGGTTTTCGTGATGACTGTCGCAATAATTTTGTTGAACTTAACATTTTAACGCTTACATGTATTTATATTCTGCAATGTTCCGTTTATGTCCGAAAAAATCTACCTAAGTATAGTAAACATATAAACACACACAACTTTAACACACGTGGCAAGTTTGACTTGGTGCCATCCTGTCATAGGCTGTCTCGTAGTAGGTTTGGAACCAATTACTATGGTTGTATATTTTACAATGCACTGCGTCCCTGTATTAGAGAATTGCCAGTTACTCAATTTAAAACTACGCTAAAAAAATTTCTAGTTAAAAATGCCTTCTATTCTTTTAATGATTATCTTAATGAAGCAGTAAATCTCCAGTAACCTTTTCTAGAGTCTAAAATTAGTTTATATATTGTTATTATTAATTTAATAGTTATTTTGACACATCCAACACATTTAATTGTATAATGGAAATAAATACATGATTGATTGATTGATTGATCGATATGTATCGATATATCGAATATCGATATATATCGATACGTATCGATACGTATCGATGCGTATTGATGCGTATCGATGCGTATCGATACGTATCGATACGTATCGATACGTATCGATGCCTATCTATATGTATCGATGTGTATCGGTGCGTATCGATACATATCGATACGTATCGATTCGTATCGATGCGTATCGATGCGTATCGGTGCGTATCGATACGTATGGATATATATATATATAGCGATTCGTATTGGAACGTTTAGATGTGTAGATTAAGTATACATATCGAGACTTAGCGATACGTATCGGTACGAATCGATACGCATCGATAATTTATCTACTCTTTCTTTGAGAATAAAATCGTTTTAAAATAATGTATTTACTAACAATTCGATCTTTCACTTAAGATTGTTTGTTATCAAAATAATTAAAGTTTCAAGTTTAATATTTGTGACATAAATATATATATATATATATATATATATATATATATATATATATATTAATATGATTGTTTGCGGGTTATGGGTCATAACCCGCAAACAATCATATTAAATTAAAACTAAAGGTCGTTAACAATACAAATTATATATATATATATATATATATATATATATATATGTATAGGGGTGGCCGATAAAGGATTTTGCGTATCGAATATCGATACATATTCTATATCGAATATCGATACGTATCGATACGTATCGATACGTATCAATACGTATCGATGCGTATCGATATGTATCGATGCGTATCGATACATATCGATACGTATCGATACATATCGAGTATCGATATATCGATATTTATTTTTCGCTGTATCGGGGGGGTCGATACGGGGGTCGTATCGATACGTATCGATATATCGATACGCCGACCCAGCCCTATTTATAACCACTAAATATTTTAGCTTATTTCTTGTTTGAATGACTAAACCCTTAGGGCATTTTATAAACCTTCTTGTTAAGGGTTGTCAGGTCGTTTTAAAATACAATAGGAAGCTTTAGGGATCTAACTACTCGTTTCGCATTTTACCTTACAAATCGGGTAATGACTTTATTGGATCATTTTCGGTGATTGAATTTACAATAAGATTATTGTCGCTCGTTGTTAATTGGAATAATTGTCGTTTGTTTCTTCATACAAAATGCCTGACACAAATACTTCTGTAACTTTGTTAAAGCTCTACGCTGCTCGGATTCATGAAATCTTCGAACTTTCTGAAAAGGAACAATACAATGATTCAGTTCACAAATTATTCAAATTGAAGTGTCGTATCCTTGAATCTGTCTATAAGGATTTTACTGAAAAGTATATTAGTGTATTGGTAAACACAGAATCAGAATTGCAACCTGCTTTAAAGAATTTGTGTCGAAATGTAGATGACGAATATTATTCTATTCTTTTGATAGAGCAAGAGATATTTTCTGCTGAAGTGAAAACTCCGTCTGCGAATCACACAAGTCGACAAGACAATAATTTTACACCTAGAGTAAAATTACCAAAAATTACTCTACCCCGTTTTGATAATGACCCAAAAAACTTTAAGACTTTCAAGGATATGTTTGATGTTTTGATAGATAAACAACCGCATTTAACGGACATCGAAAAGCATTCCTACCTTCTTTCAAGCTTGTCGGGTGAATCATTGACCTTGTTGCGGTCTATTCCTCTTTGTCATGAAAATTACAAACTAGCATATGACACTTTATGTTCTAGATATAATAATAAACGTCTTTTGGCTAATCACCATTGGGGTTTAATAAAAAACTATCCGCCTATGCATGCGGAAAACGTAAAACAACTTCGAAATTTAATTGATTGTTTCACAGAAAACTTATCGATTTTGGGATCGTTACAATTTGATGTTGAAAGTTGGGATTTCGTTCTTGTAGATCTTTTATTATGTAAGCTCGATGAGGAAACTTGTAAACGATTCGAATTGCATTTCAATTCTACTAATGTGCCTACATTCAATTGCGTCAAAGACTTTTTGTCAAAACAATGTGTAGCCTTAGAGAATCTTGTCTCAAGCAAACAGACGAAAGTGCTTAAAGGTACTATTAATAAACAAGGTATCACTCGTTCGAATTCTGACTTGAAGCCTAGGACATTCTTAGCTGAAACTAACACTTCTCCTAAGAACAATTCGTTCTCCTGCATCCTTTGCAAGAGAAATCATGTATTGTATTCGTGCGAGCAATTTCTTAAATTGTCTCCAAACAAGCGTCACGAGCAAGCCAAACATCTTCGGTTATGTTTGAACTGCCTTCGACCAAATCATAACATGTCGTCTTGTCCGTCAAAGGTTTCGTGCAGAACTTGCAATAAAAATCATCATACATTGTTACATTTTGTGCCGTCGATTGCTACGTCACCACCTTCTTCAACTCCAACTCGTGAAGAAAATTTGCAAACCAGTTCGTCTAATAATGCTACTTGTACTACAACAGTTGGGTCTGAGGCGACAACTTGTCTAGCTCTGCTACCCACGGTTTGTTTGGAAATTCTCGACAAGAGAAATCAACCTCAAATTATTCGTGCTCTAGTAGACGCCTTACTTTGATTGTTACTGTAGCATCAACTTGGCTAGAAGACTTATCAAACAAATTTTCGCCGTTACACAAAATTCAACGTATAGTCGCATATTGTCGGAGAATCTTTAATGTTAGAAAAGCTACCATCAATTCGCTATTTTTATCGTCGGTGGAGCTTCACACTGCTCTTATGGTTATTGTCAAGGTGGTCCAATTTAGTTCACTTAAAGTTGAAATCGAAGCCGTTCGTCAAGGTGAGCCTTTGCCTAAACATCTGCAACGTCTAGGCTTATTTCTTGATTCGAATGACATTTTAAGAGTAGGCGGGAGACTGATTCATTCCAATCTTCCAGATTCCGCAAAACATCCAGCGGTATTACCCAATAAACACCGTATAACAGATTTGTTGATTAAACAAGTGCACACACAAAATTTACATTCGGGAGTAAACACAACGATGTACTTGCTTCAAGAACGATTTTGGATCATCTCATCTCTTCGCGCAGTTCGTAGAATACTGTCTAAATGTTATCATTGTTATCGTCTTCGCCCTATTCCTGTCAGTCCAGTTATGGGCGAATTGCCGTCATTTCGTGTTTCTCAAGCCAAGGCTTTTAGTTCCGTCGGTATCGATTTTGCCAGCCCTTTTACGATTAACATGCATCGTGTAAGAGGCACCAAGACTTGCAAGGCATATCTTTGTGTGATTGTTTGTTTCGCCACTAAGGCTCTTCATTTGGAAGTCGTATCAGACTTGTCGACTGATGCCTTTATCGCTTGCCTTCGTCGTTTTATTGCTCGTCGTGGTCGTTGTCAACACATTTTCAGCGACTGCGGCACAAATTTCGTCGGCGCTAGTCGCCAACTTTTAAAGGATTTCCGACACTGTGCAGAATCGTTAGCCATTTCGTGGCATTTTAACCCCCCGTCTACCCCTCACTTCGGAGGTATTTGGGAAAGCGCCGTTAAATCGGTGAAAACTCACTTATTTCGTGTTGTTGGAAACCAAGTGCTCATGTACGAGGAGTTTCATACTTTAATCACTCAGATTGAAGCATTGTTGAATTCAAGACCCTTGTGCAGCATAAGTTCGGATCCCAATGATCTTTCGTCACTGACCCCAGGTCACTTTCTAACTTTAGAACCCTTGACAGCACCTCCGGACCCAGACTTGTCTCATTTGAAAATCTCTAGACTCTCTCGTTGGCAGTTGATTCAAGCTATGCATCAAAGTTTTTGGGTTCGATGGCACAATGAGTATTTACACCAATTGTATCAACGTGGTCGGTGGTACAAGTCCAAGAGACTCGACGGCGTTGACATTGGTACTTTAGTGCTCATCAAAGAAGAGGGTGTTCCTCCCTTAAATTGGAAACTCGCAAGAATTGTAGAGCTTCATCCTGGAAGCGATGGGGTACCTCGTGTAGCCACCGTAAAAACTTCACGAGGCAATTTGAAAAGACCAATGGTCAAACTATGCCCATTGCCGTCTCAATAATAAATATTAGTTATTTTAGTGTTCTTTATTATAGTTTCGTAAGCATTATTATATTCATTTAGTTCTACATACATACAAGACTCGGTCAAAGTTAAATTTTCGTGTTAAGTTTTAAAAATAGCCCAAAGCTATTTTGGTGGGCAGAATGTTTCGTATTAGTTAAAACTCAAACTCTAGTGGATTTAAATTGTGCAGTGCGCTTGCGCCTCTTAAAGTAAAACGCGTGCGAAAGTGGTTTTGTGACGTTTATCGACGACTCTTCTTTCGACCTAGTAACGGGAAGGTTGTGCGTGACAAATTATACACAATAAAGTATAGTGCTTGCAACCCTGCATTCAACCGACTCCCCCGGGGACATTCCAGCAACATCGAAGAAGACCGCACACCAAGGACAATTTGGTGAGTGAATTTATGCCTTTTGTTTGTTAATATTTTACATGCATACAACTTTCGTATTTAAAGCTCGCGTTTTGTTCTAATTCGCATTACAGTCCACGGTTAATAAGACGCGCCAGCACACTTATCTAAGTTTAATTAATTTGACAATCACAATTATCAACGTGACTATCACTGCTACTTTCTGATTCTATATTATTTCTAATATTTGGTGAACAATTTGCCATCTCATAATTTTCGGGTTTCCTTAACATAACAAATTGTTCTTTGTGTTCTTGACTGGTAAGATAAGTTGCCCCTAAAACTCTTATTGAATCTGCCCGATTGTAAGGTATAGCAAGCTTTTCGGAGGGAACAACCGTGACCAATGATTCGCGATCATTATTATCATTCACATATTTTACTCCATTAAGACCTGTATCTAGAAAACACGAAAATTCTTCAGTAAGTATTTCTGTTTCTTGTTTTATGTTGCCCATTTTGTTTTTAAAATTGTTTGATTCTAACTATATACTGTTTTTACTATGTAACCAGTTGACTTCAGGATGGCTAAAATTGTATTCAGTAGAGAAATCTGAAATTTTACCCATTTCTTTGGAAGTTGTAGTTAAATCCAATATTTGTTCAAAATTAGTACAACTATTTCGACCTTCGTTGTAAAAGCATGAGTAATCTTGAACAATAGAAAGTTTTTTTGTAATTAAATCAACACTTTCACATTTACAATCAGTTACTGGTAGTTCTAAATTCAATCCCTTTTCTGAAATTATGCAAGCATCGTCCAAAACTGTCTGTGGTAATTTATTTTGCTATGCCCGCATTTTTGAATAATTCTGCAATTGCAGAGAAATCCTGTTTTCAGATAGAATATATATGGTACCATCTTCAACATAATTTATTGATGGCGTTTTTTTTTTATTGAATAACTTGCATGTTCCTTCTGAATTTTCCACAATCGGTTGATTGTTTATACCATAATGATGTTCACAGCTCTCCTGTGACAACCTATCTGACATATGTAAGTTGCTTGCACTCCTTAAGCATTTAGGATCAACTTCAATAACACAGTCTGAAACAGGTTTAATGTTATCATAAAATACTGAACTGCTTTCTCTCTTCTTCTTCTCCTGATTGAAAGAATTTATAATTTGTAGAATTTGAACATTCTATTTCAATTAGTAGACTAACTACGAGCAAATAAAGAAATCGTCAATTTTGTGTTTTTTCCTCAATCTAGTTAGTAACCTATGAAAAATTTTTGAAATTTGACAACCGATCTGAGATACCCTCATGATTATGCAACTTTTGTCCCATTTAACCAAGATCGTATCTCCTACAGTTTCCAAGATCCCCATGTACTGCATTTTATACTGTACACACTGTATAGAGAGATATGAATACACAAATAACGTCAAGCGGTATTAACGAAAACGCTATTTTGATAGTTAAGATATGGGCGATTCGATATTTAACACCGCTTGCGTTATTAACATTATCGCTAGGGAGTAGAGAGATATGGGTACACAAATAAAGTTAGGCGGTATTAGCTGGAACGCTATTTTGACAATTAATATATGCGCGATTCTATATTTAACACCACTTGCATTATTAACGTTACCGCACGGTGTTATTTACGGATACTTTAGGTCCAGGCGTAACGTTAATAACGCAAGCGGTGTTAAATATCGAATCGCGCATATCTTAACTGTCAAATTAGCATTCCAGTTAATACTACTTGACGTTCTTTGTGTACAATAAATACTCAATTGAGTTACATGCTGAATTATGTGCAATACATTTTAATCGTATCAATCTTACTATTATTACTATTTATAGATCCCCTAATAAGGGATCAATTGACATATTTTGTGAAACGCTTTACAGAGTATTTAAGCGCCTTGGTTTGCCTTTTAGGTCTCACCTCTTGGTCTGTGGTGATTTTAATGTTCATTTTGAATCTACTGAGAAAGCAGCTATAACACTGATTGATTTTTTGTTTCCTTTGGCTTGTACATTGTTAATAAAACTGCTACTCGTCTTTCTCATTGTCTTGATACAATCTTTACCAATATTCCATCACTCTCTTGTAGAGTGGTTAAGACTGGCTTGTCTGATCATTTCGGCCTCGCCACTCAATTAAATCTTAACGATAATGTTAAAGTTGTTAATCATCATAAATCTTATCGACCTTATACAATATATGGGAAATATAAATTTTTTAATCATCTCCAACTAGTTAACTGGAACTTTATTGATGATAATACTCTGTCCATTAATGACAAATTTTCTAACTTTATGTCTATAATTGCTTCTGCAGCTGATCTATGTTTTCCTATCAAACACTTAAGGATATTGAATAACTGTTCCAAAATAGTTGTCAATTGGTTTACGGATGACCTACGAAAGATGCGTGATAATTACTTACTTCATGTTGAATTCTATGATGCTTTTCCTAGTGCAGAACTCAAACTGCATGTTAATAAATTAAAATATGCTTATCGTCATGCACTCAAAAATGTTAAAATTGATGCCTATGACAACTACATTCGTAGAGCTAAAAATAATAATAAAAGAAAATGGGATTTGATTAATAATTTCAAAGGTTCTAAAAACAGAGCCAATGATATGAACACTCGTTTCTCAGCCGATGACTTCAACTATTCTTTTATTGATTCTGTTGCAGAAATCTTATCCAATTTATCTAATACTAACACCAGTACCACAACTACTTATACACATTGTTTCTTTGGTTTGGTGCCCTCTTTCCATTTTGAAGAAGTTTCTTTCAACTATGTACGAGATGTTATCTTAGCGATGAGGAATTCCCGATCGAAGGATTTGTTTAATATTAACATCTCTTTAGTTAAATCAGTTATCAACAGTATTCTTATTCCGCTAACCAAATTACTTAATATTTGCATAAAGAAAGCAGTTTTCCCTGATATTCTAAAACAAGCAAAAGTGATCCCTGTTCATAAAAAGGGTATGTTTGATGATATTAAGAACTATCGTCCTATTTCTCTTTTACCCACTTTTTCGAAAGTTTTTGAATGTATATTAAATACTCAAATTACTTCTTATCTTGAAAATAATAATTTGTTTTGTGCTGAGCAATTCGGCTTCCGAAAAAAATTATCTGTTAGTGATGCATTAGTCAAATTAGTAAATAAAATTTCAGATGTTTTTGAGGATGGTAGTTATCTTGCTGTTAAATTCTGTTATTTGACTAAGGCTTTCGATTGTGTTGATCATGCCCTCTTAGTTAACAAATTAAAAGGTTTAAATTTTGATGATGATAGTATTAAGCTAATTGCTTCATATCTGACTGCTAGGTCTCAACGGGTTTTTTACAAAGGCAAATTGTCCAGCATGTGTGAAGTTTTTTCTGGTGTTCCTCAAGGTTCCATCCACGGTCCGCTTCTTTTCTTATGCTTTATTAACGACCTACCTTTTTTTCTAAAAGACAAGTGTGATGTTGTCCTTTATGCAGATGATACCACTCTATATAATAAGAGTGATAATATGGCTCAACTGGTAGCTGACAGTACAACATCTTTATGCCTCACTGATTCATGGTTCAATGATAACAAACTTGCCCTGAATAGGGATAAAACCAAACAAATAATTTTTTCATTAAAAAGGCATTCTTTTTCAAAGAAGCAATCAGCTAGTTTTCTCGGTATCACCCTGGATAGCAAATTAAGTTGGGACACCCACTGTGATCTGCTATGCAAAAAACTTTGCCGAACTATTTATCTCATAAACTCTTTGGTAAGATTACTTTCACCTAATGTGCTACTGTCATGTTATCATGGCATGTTCCATTGTCATATTTCATATGCTATAATTGTGTGGGGTCATTGTAGCGGCTCCCTTCGGGTTTTCAAGCTTCAACGTAGAGTTGTTCGCATTATGTCTAACCTTGGGTTCCGTGATGACTGCCGTGCATCTTTTATGAAATTTAAAATTTTAACTTTGCCTTGTCTGTTTATTTTATAATGTCTGCTTTACATCAAAAAACAAATCTTTCAATATCAACACAACACTGATATTCATCACTTTGACACTCGCAACACGAGAAAATTGGTTGTACCTTACCATAGGCTAAGAAGGAGCAGAAATGGTTCTAACTACTTTGGCTGTATTTTTTATAATGCACTTCATTCTAGCATAAAAGATTTGCCTATTTATCAATTTAAATTAAATATAAAAAGGTTCTTATTAGAAAATGCTTTCTACACAATACCTGAGTTTTTAGCTTCAGTTGGTTCTTTAAGGTTGTCCTCTGAAGATTTATAACATAATTTTCATCTCTTTGGTGATTTTTTTAATTGTATATTCTAAACATATTTTTATTGTATTTGACAAATTGTTATTCACGTCAGTGATTCACACATGTTTTATTATAAATATAAATACATATCTTTCTAATAACGCAAACCGTGTTAAATATCAAATCGCGCACATATCTTAACTATCAAAATAACGTTCTCTTTAATACCGCTTGACGTTATTTGTGTACCCATATCTCTCTTATATGTTCCTCTTCCTTCAATTCTACCGGACTGAATTGCGGATCCTATGATCTATTAAAATAAAGCACGAGATATACGCAATAGTTTGAGATACGGATTGATTTGACAGATCGAAGATAGGATCGAATTTCGATCGGATAGAAGCGTCGAGATAAATGCAGTCTGTATTAGTATGTGTGAACAAAGCCCTCAATTAAATACAAAGTATAATGAACAAATTGATAGAAATTACATAACCAGCAAAATGCTGATGAAGAGAACGTAATGTTTTGTTAATCACACATCACGTTGAATAGAATAATGTTGAAGTCAGTACGCAAATTCGGAGACAAATAAATATACAAAATCGATTTCGTCGCGAATTCGATGGCGATTTCGGTAGTGATTTCGGGATTTCGATGGTGATTTCGGGACTTAGATGGTGATTTCGGGATTTCGGTGGTGATTTCGAGATTTCGGTGGTGATTTCAAGATTTCGACGATGATTTCGGGATTTCGGTGGTGATTTCGAGTGAAACGTACGTGTATTTCGGGAGTGGTTAACCCCTCGTGCACATGTTATTAACCGATTGTGAGTAAAATATATAATTTATATGCTACAACATAATAAAAGCTATGTAATGGAAATACATTAAAAATATGTACTTTGTAACCCACATAACAAGGTTTTTTTTCTATAAGGATACGTATTTCATTTTATTTATATGATATATTAAGTATAAGATAGGATTTTAGCCTAACAGATTAAAAAAGATATATAACTAGTATGTGCTCTGAAAGGTAGGACTATCAAGCTTTTAATTTAACAGAATAGTCCTATTGAAACCCTGTTTTCTATAAATTTGTTACTGAATTTTTCGTACAAAAGGCTATCATTGATAATCTTACAAGAAAAGCTTTTTATGTTTTTTACAAAAATGGAAAAGGTATTTTCTGTAACAAGTATGTGATGTCAAAGTTTATACATCAGTGTGAAGTTTGGGACCCAAGCTGCAGGCGAGTGTTGCAAACCGAACTAGTGTCATCAAACAAACATAAATAGAAAGGAAAGCTATATAAAGAGAGAAAAAAACTGTTTGTGCTGCCAGCAGCGGGTGCGATCCGAACTACGGGAGGCGGGACGTTTAAATAGTACCCATAACTTATTCAATAATAATCATTACATTAAATTCAACCATATTTATTGATTTGCTTATTAAATTCTACTTAATATATCTTTCTGATGGTAAAATCAGTAAAGCATATTTTAAGTAAAATTATCTTAAAGCAAACCAATGTTGGCTGAATTTAATTTGTGCATAAAACTTGTACTTATAATTTGCATGCTATAACAGCAAAATCAAATGGAGGGTTTTGAAAAACAAAATTCATATTGTTGATTGAAGTTTGCTTTTAAATGTGTATCTCATTTGTAGAAGATACTATATGAACTCATGGAGTAGATTACTAATAATTTTATTATTGGGATTGACAACCTCAGGAAGTAAAACACTTTATTATTAATAAGTTTGCATTTAATTAGCAATTTGCTATACATAATTCGTATTCAAACAATTATTACAAATGCCTTTTATATATATATATATATATATATATATATATATATATATATATATATTTAATACAATCCTTATTAAAACTACTAACAGTATTACTTTCCTTTAGATGTTTTAGAAAAGAATTGAACAAAACAAACATTTATGAAAGCTGTTTTTTCCGCAAATCGTTCAGAAATTTTCAACCAAACTTAGTTTGGTTAATGCGATCTCGATGTCTGTCCGCCGCCGTCATCTGTCGCAGGGTTCCCGTGATTTTATAATATATATATATATATATATATATATATATATATATATATATATATATATAATATATTAATCTTATTCAGGTTTTATGCTGATTACAAATATGCTATACACTATTCGATATCTTATTTATTTTTCGTGTTATTCGACTTTAAAATCGAAACTTTACAACCAACAAAAGTTTTTGTTAATAAAAAGAATTATAACTTAAATTCAATTTTTATTGTAAATGTGAACTATATTTAATAATGGAATATTCGTAAGTTTGTTTGTCGTAGTCAAGCAATGAAAATTAACTGTAAGGAAATATTCATTTTTCATTTCATTTATAAATCAATGGTGTTATGAAATTTAGTAAAATTTGTTGCAAAGCTATGGAAATGTACAGGATACTGAATTGTCAAACTTGAGGCATTGAAATTTGATTGCTGATATTTTTGAATATAACAGTAATTAGAAATTCTATAATTGTACTAATTGTCAAAAAACTGTAAATATAACAAACAACTAACTTTAGATTCAAATACATTCTGAAGTATAGTTGTTTGTTATATTTATATGATGCATTAAGATTGTTTAAAATAGAATTTACCATAAAAACATGTTCTCAATCATTTTTTAGTGCATACTATTTTCTAACAGTACAGAAATGTATTTTTAAATTTAAATCTTAAATATTGTTTTAGCAAGTTAAAAATGAAAATACTCCTGTCTCAAAATTTTAAGTGCCAAAGTGGCACTAAACATTTTCTTAGCTTAATGTTTATGTGCGGAAGTTTTCGCGCCTTTAAATTTAAAAGACTCGGTGCACGTATTTCCGTCACGTTAAAAGTGGGTTGGACGAATAATTTCGCGCCGGCGCCAGTTAAGGTTCGTGGCTTCGAGCGGTCCTTTTTAAAAAGACTTCTTTGGTCCTTAACAAATTTATTTGGTTTTATGTACAGAAGTTAATTATTGAATTTGATTAATAAGTCTAAGTCGAAATACTTTAATTAATTTGTACAATGAGTTATCTTACGAACTGCAAGGTAAAAGCTGAACGTCTGATGAACTGCCTAGGAGTGGAGCTCCTGGTCCTTATATAACTTTCTCCCCCTCACATTTCTGTGGGAACCTGCGGACGTAATGTCCGCTTACACTTTACAACACATAGTTGCTATCTTAAAAGCTATTCATAATTACAATGTTGCAGGCTTATTCTGCGTAATCTCGGTACGTGACATCCGACGACCGTCTGTGACCTGACATTTGCAGTGTCACTTATCCTTGTGCTACTTTGTAGCGTTTCCACTCGTGGGAACTGAAATCATCATAATATAATGTAATAAAATGTTGCAACGACATTGTTGCACTGTCCTAACATTTCCTAATGTTTCCTAATATTTCCTAATACAGATATTAGTTTTATATGTATAATAGATGGGGGTTCCTATAACTCGCGTAAAAGAACAAAAGGGGGGAGTTTCCGAAAGACGCTTAGGAAACGGGGCTTTTTTGCCTCGGACCTTCGGAAGAGCGGTTTTGTCAGGTATCGTATCGTGCCTTGTCTTTATTTATGTAGACCTCCTTGCCTGATTATCTTTGTTTGTCGCCCTTATACCTGTTCCTGCCTTTCTCTACATAGGTAGAGGTAATTTGTAGCCGTTGGCCGAACCGCATTCCACGCCGGAGCACCATCTTTAAACACTCCGGAGTGGAGCCCTGAGATCTAGTTGAAGCCATTTGGATGGACGTAGGCGTACCCTCCGTAAATTGCCTTGAAGAGGGCCATCAGTAGCCCTGATGGACTTCAACAGAAGCCAACTTTAACTCAGGGACATATTCATGTGAGTATTTCGCTGTTATAAACTATTGTCTTAAATTTATATTTTCCGTTAATTGCGTTTTAAATTTGTCGCTTTTTCCGCGCTTGCGCGATTGCTATTATAAACCTTAAAATTGTGCAATTATGACCTTTAAAGTGTAAGAAAATAAGTGTCCGATTTCTGTATTTTCTGAAACGTTATTATTTCGGAATTTCAATTGTGATTTTAAATTCCATTAAGCGACCAATATCGAAAATGACATTTGTATGTTGTCAAAAAGTTTGAACACATTAGCTCAGCTTTTGGGTAGATATTAAAATTTTCTTGCCATTTCTTAAACTATCAGTGTGACCACATAATGAACAGTGGAGAAGTTCCTGAAGTTACACCCTAAATAAAAAAGCATAATCTGATGTAGGAAGTGCGTATCATTACTTGCTTAGAAGTAATTTAAAATGGTAAACTTAAGCATGCGTCAATAACACATTTAGCCACTCAATTCTATATCAGAGAAGACTAAGTCAAATTTGACAATTTGAATTAATAAACCTTATGTACAAGATCAGTAAATGAAAATTTGCAGAAAACTGAAAGAGTCAATAAAAAATAAAAATTGTAGATATAGAAACGATAAAGAAGATACCCATTCATCGCCATAATAATATTCTCACTTGTGCATGCTGTTGGAATTTCAAAAGACAATTCACAGAAAATTTAAATCTGGACCGGGTAAGCCTAATTCCAACGCAGTAAAACCATTCCTAACTGATCATAACAAAAACCAGTGCTTACAGGGCAGGGACTACCCTCCTCCCCACTCGCCTCGAGTGTTTGGAATACTACTTGGCAATGCTTGATGCACAAAGTATTGCTGCAGCTACACCAATTTGTAAGGATATGAAAAACTATCTTAATGTTCACGAGAAGTGGTTTTATTTAAAGAAGACCTCGAACAAGTACTATATAGTTCACAAATGAGATGGAGCCTCCTCAAACAAGCAAAAGTAAGAAATACATCACAAAGGTAATGTTTTGGGAGCTGTTGCTCATCGACGGTGAGATAATTCCAGCAGTCAATGGTTTGATGGGAAATTTGGTCATTTGTAAAACAAGAACAAGTCAAACATGGAAGTAAAAACCATTCAGATGGGATTCTAGAACCAAAATTCATTGAATCTGTGAACAAAAGCAAATATGGATAAATCTTTCATTGCAATTGAAGCTAAATGGCCGTGTTCTGTCACACTCCTATTTGGATTCAACAGCGTAACGCTAAACCACATTTTGATAAGAATGGTAATGACTTCAATAATGCTGTTCGCACCTTAACTTTGCTAAAACTCCAATAAATGTATTGTGCCTGTAACGGGCATTTTTGTAGGTTAACATTTTACGCTGTTTCCCAATTTATAAATGCATTTCTGCAAATTGCTGTTTCTGTATTTGATATTTATTGTTGTTAATTTGATGGTGTTCCTCATGTATATTTTGACATTTTAAGTTAAGTGTAAATAATGTTTTGCTTCAAATTCTAGTCTAATTAATGTAATAATAAAATAATATTTAAATGTGGGAAAAATATTAGTGTAGATAAGCGAACCACAAAGTGTTAATGCCTTTGAGTAGATAACAAACTTAGCACAGAATATGTGTATCAAATATTTGATATATTGTAAGGTAAAAGTTAATTATGCTGAAGTTAATTATAGATTGCATCGTTCTTGTCTTGCCGTAAATATAAATTTCGTTCCTTATGTGGATTATTCGTAAATTGCTTTCCAACTTATCGGAAACGATAAACCGCTGTAATTAATTATTATATATGATTGCGGCGTTCACGTTTTGGAGGTTCCTGATGTTATTAACAAGTCTAGATAAGATACGATAAGCGGTTGTAATAGAACGAGTTGAATAAACAGACGAGGAGTCGTGTTTTGTTCTTGATTCCGATATATACTAAGTACGTTAAAAAGACTGTTTCCTCTTTGCTTTGACTAGTGAGAATTAATGCGGGATTTAATTTTCGTTTTGTTCATTAACAAACGCAGCACGATTCTAGTTGTTTTTCTTGTGAAATAAAAGGTGTATTTTAACTGTAGAATGTGTTTACTCGACCGCACGGGTTTTAAGGTCATTGACAGACGGTTTTATTGCTTACGCGTTACTTTACTAATTGTTTTTGTTGCTTTTCTGTTGGAAATAAAAGTGATAGAACTTGTCTTACTCGACCGCACGTGTTTTACGGAACATTGACTTAGCGATTACGCGTTGCTGTGCTAATTGTTTTTTTTTTTTAGTTGATCTGTCTTTTTATATTTGGAACTGTATGTGCGATCTAGTTTTCGTGGTCCCTTTTTTTATGAGAGTAGCGCATACTTTGGATTATTTAAATACAGTGATACTGTAGTTTCTGAATTTTCGAACAACAAAGAATCTAAAATAGATCATGGCTTGCATGAGTTTCGTTATTCAAAAGCATTAGATATTTCTTTGTTACCATATGTAGCAAATAAAACACCTCACGTTACTGTTAGTTTAATGCAAGAACTTCTCAGATGACATGCATTACATCGTGCCTCGAAAGCCCGTGATTCTAAATTCTTATTACTATTTTTCTTTACAATTTGTGTTACAAAATATTTCGGAATTATTGTCTCAGGAAATAGAATTAACAAGAAATTTATCAATGCTACCTGGTTCCATCAGCGTGATAATGTCTGCTGCTAACCCCAGTGATTAGTGATTAGTGTAACGTGTGCTAAGTTCCATCAACACCCTCACAGTCAGGGGTGAAGTGCTTCGTTAGTGCAGGACATCTTTGAATCCCACCCTTCCGTTGCAAGGAAGCGTTGCTGAAGAATTTTGAAAGTTGAACTATTTCCTACTGGTTATTACTGTAAATATCTATCCGCTGCTTTACCATATCTTTGTCGTTCTGATACCTTTTACAATAGACTTGCATGCTATTTTAAAACATAGAAAAAAAAGAATGAAAGAAAAATCAATACTACTGAATTACTCATACCAATTGTATCTTATCTATTTATCTGTTTTCCACATTTTGTCTGATTTATGTTTAATTGGTGTGTGAGGAAACGTTTCTGCTACTCCCCAATATTACCTCACTTTGTACTAAACATTTTTCTGTATTGCTTTTACCGTTGTTATATTATATAGTTTATCTAAACAGTCTCTTTTATTTATATGCTACAAAGTACTGAATAACTTAGACGTTTCATTGCTGCTATGCTTATTTTTTTTTTCAGGTTTGCTTAACTAATTTTTTTTATTGCAGGTATTATCACTAACTCCTTACGGCCGCGTACATGGTAGGTTTGTCTGCTTTCTACACTCCCCCCCTCCCCACTCTCCGATTGAGCCCGGTAATTTTTTTTCTCTGATTTTCTTTTTGTTACGCACGGCTACGAGCCAACGTAGCATAAATTTGGTGCCCGAACAGGGACTGCCACGAATTACGTAACATCTATTTTTGGCGCCCAACGTGGATGCCACGAAAAAAAAACGTAACATGTCAAACACCTAATAGTCGAGACACCAATGTGCTAAGTCTGTTTTTAATACCCTTTAAATACTGCAGCACAAAGTCGCTGCTTGAAATATTGATAAATTGATTGAGTCCATCATTGATACCTTTAATGAACTGAGTCGTGATATACTGAACAAAGTCCTATAACATCAGCAGTGCACGCACAATAGAAATTATGAAAGCCAGTGGCAGCAACAATTATAAATGGCCCCAATTACACCAAATACAAATTCCAACAAGTAGGACAGTTACCACTTTGCGTTAAATGTATTGAGCTCAGCGACTCGGGCAACGATTAGCATTTTGTACTTCTACTGATGTATGATAGTTGACAGCATTAATCCTCTGCACAGCAGTAACCTTGCTTGTTATCCTAAGATGTTTCATATAGTTGAAAACATATTTTGTTCCATATATTCTAAGTATATTATTTTGTGATGTAACTTTTCACCTATTATGGGACAGAAAGCATAATGTATCCAACATCGTATTGATGTGTGTATCTATTACACTTTTGTAATTCCTGCAATTTTTGCATATCAGATTTGTTTAGGCAATGCATTGGGATAGAACAGTATTTAAAATGTGGTACAATTATTGTCTTATAAATAAGCATCTAAAAAACACTATAAGCAAGTCTTTTGTTCAACATTTTTACAGCATAATCACTATCATTTTTAAAATCTAAATTTTGATTGATTGCGAGCTTCCATTTTTGTATACGTTGTATTTAAAAAAAATGCAAATATCAAGTCAATAATACTTCCATTGCTACGACAATTACTTTTCTGTCAAATTAAAGTTATTCTAACAAATTACTCATAGACTTTTATAAGGCATTCATTATACAAATCCCGGGGCTGAAATAAAACATTACAATCCGTTGTCATGCTGACAATAAACACTGAATCTAAAAATTACTTACATTTCAAATAAGTGTTAAAATGAATTACTTTCGAAACAGCTATGGTGAAAATATATTTTTGTCTTCGGAAAATTGTAATAACTGTTTTAAGAATTTATCCATATAATGTTAGAATATTTATAGAACAAAATTCATGGCATGCAATAGTTTTTCGATTATATAGGTACCTGGATAATCACTGATACTTTCCAACTAGTAAGAAAAGTGGTACTTTATAAGGAATAATTAAAGTACAGAATGTTTCAATTTCATGTCCAGGAATTGCTTTTGACATTTGTTTGAACATATATGTTGGATTTGTACGGACAGTTATTATGACAAAATGTTTTGATTAACTGATAAAGCGGAATATTGCTAGGCATAAAATAGTGAATTTTTTCAATTTTACCAACCCTGTATCTCTTTCCATTTAGGAGATGCTAAAATAGAATACTCTGTGGTGCAAAATACACGCTGGCTACATAAAAATTATTATTTATGCATTATTGTAAGTCTGCAACTTAACCCGTCATGGAAAACATTTGTTAGAACACTCTGCTAAACACCCACTTTTTTCTACATACTTTATTTATGAACTTCTTATACGCAGATAATTTCATGGGATCTATTAAATTGGTGTTTGGTTTAGATGCCATAAATTTGGTAAACTTGATATCTTTTCCCTTAGCAATTAAATTTATTCGTTTTGTCCAAGAATATATGACACATTTAACTATAATTTTAATAATATGCTTGTCTAATCCTTTATGCTGAGGGCAATCCAACGATTGACCAATATTTAAGTCTCTTAAAACATGAGCCTCTAAAATGTACATTAAATTAATTTTATTACATAGCCTAGGAATTAAATAAAAAAGTTGAGGTAACACTCTACTAACTATATAAAATACAAAATTCCCCGGTCGAGTTAATGCTGAATCTTTATACTGTCTAGCGGTAACAAAATCACTATATTGGGAAGGACTATTTGATAATAGATTTGATTTACATGTTTCACAACTTCTAGTAAATGAAACAAGTTTCTTCTTGGCAACATAACCCGCTATATAATATGTTACACATTTGGCAACTCTTGAAGCTTTCTTATGTACAATATTATCAATACTTATAAGTGCTTCATTTTCATTTCCTAAATATTGTATACCAGCAAATTCCTCTCCAGTAACAAAACAGCGTAAATTGTCTAGCGCACCACACGAATCATCTTCTTCACAATTAAAGCCAGGCAAATGAGTAGATAAAAAATTGTTTACTACTAAAGCTTTAAATTACGTTAAAAAGTGAGACACATCTGGAGATATGTTTCTGACTCCATGACTACGAATGCAACCAAAAAAGTTTTCTACTGAATCTTGGTTCAAGCCCTCGGCAGTATGAATGAAAACTTATTTTGCAAGAAACCTCGTAGTGTGGCCTTCAAATTCTTCAAAGGGGGGTTATACACATATTGACTTTTCTTCTTGCAGAAGAATCTCATTGTACTAATTACAGCGATTGCATTTTGCCAAAACACATCAATGGGATTGTTTCCATTCACACTGTCAAACAACTGATCCATATATAAAATGAAATCTGCAGTATACTCTGCTTCTTTGTCCAATTTATAGTCGCCCATAATATCTGTAATCACATTTAAATATGATTTAAGCAAATATCAGAATAACCTAAATACATACCCCATTTTGAAATTCTTTTCATCATTGAACCACCTTATAGCCGAATACGTGAGTGCAATATGAGACCTTCATTTTATTCATTTTATCTTAAAATATATGGGCATCTGAAAGTTTAGTACACATCCTTGTTTCTTCAGAGGTGTCCAATAAATAAAATTGTACAATGTGTTTCCACATGGCAATTTTCTCAACCCCATTGTGTGTGAAATGAAGGTCTTTGACTAGCAAATTGTTTCGTATGCCTTTTATCAGATGAGGTACGTCATAAATTGGCACAATTTCAGTTCCATTCACTTCAAAACCTGGTATAGTTTTTTGCAGACCCTTTTTAATATAATATTCTGCCGTTTCATTACAGGAGCATTAATTGCAGCTTGATTTGCAACTCCTTGATCAGAAACAGTTGCAATAACATTTAAACCAATTGTCTGGCATTGACAAATGCACTCTTTAATCATTGTTTTCAAACAAATTGATTTTATTGGACCACTTGTAAATGTAAATGCGACAGGTTACTTCCACTGACGATGTATACCTTTGAGCATAAAAACATTAGCATGATATGTTAAAAAGGGATTTCTCTTATTGCCGATGTCCTCAATGCCATCTATACAGTCATGCTTTCGATTATAATGTACCATTGGTGTGATGGCCATTTCATCAAATATTAGGGAGCAAAATTTGTCTGCAGGTTTCATCTTCTCAACAGCATTTTCTAGACATTGAAACATATGCTTATTAATGGTGGGTCTAAATGGCAACCGATTCAATAAATTTGTCAATGTTCATCTCGATGGTAAAGCAAATATTTTAGATAATAAGCGATATCCGTTGCCACTGGCTTTTAATATAGTCAATGCTAATACCTTTTCATCCAGAGTAAACCGCCTAGCTCTTGGTTTTTGCTTTTGTAATCTAATTTGTGACATCACAAAGTTAAATGTAGTTGGATTAATATGTTGTGTTAAATATGTAAATGGGGCAGATTTGATTGCTTGGGTGGCATTTGCTAATCGTTGCTGAAAGTTTGACAGTCGTTTATTGTTTGTTGCTTTTTTACTCCAATCAACTGCTAGTCTATACAAATGCTTGCACTTTGGAGTGAGGTGCTTCTGACGAATAACTTTAACAGTTCTTAATATTTCATTCTTCTAGTACCTAAAAGATTTAATATTATTATCTGAAATGCTTAAATGAACAATTCGAAATTAAGAATTACAGCACACGGCGCCACTACTACTCAATGATCGTAGCATACCACATTACATTGGAATGCACACCAGCAAGTCCACTTTCACAATCATGACTATGTACAATGCTAAATCCCAAGTAGATGAAAAAAATTATGTTGATACCTACTCTTTCTTAAATCTACATACAATTAAAATGTATACCTATAGTCCAGTCATTGAAGTGAAAATAATCGACAACCTTCGAATTCTTTGTATAATAAGAACAGATTTGGATGAAAATTTGACACAAGGTCTATGTTACCCTCAGTTTCAAAAGTGACATGAGCCCGACTGCCGCTTTTAGTTTTTTGTGGGTGAAAACTACCCATTAGCGAAAAAAATTCCAAAACCAAGGTTTAAGCGTTATATCGATAAAAATATACTTTAAACATAAATTTTTAATATCACTACATGGAAAATGGTATGTTATTTTTAAATTTTTCAACCCTCAAAAACCACCTTTATGCTCAAAATATTATTTAAAATATATTTTTTGACAACTTTATATCTTTAAAGAATGCATTTAATTATAATGAAAGATGGGTAAGTGCTCGTGGAAATTTTTTTTATTATAGTCACTTTTCAACCCTTAAAAACACCCCTTCCAGAAAAAATGATAAACAGTTGCTTATTAATAGTTTGCAATACTTTAGTTATGCAACCGAACAAACTAAAAATTCCCTTATAGTCTATTAAATAATTTTTCACTATCTCAATTTTTCAACCCTTAAAAACCACCCCCATTAATGTCAATTTCATACTGTTAATTGAAAAAAATCGACCAAAAAAGTTCTTATCTTATGGTTATACACATATTTAATGCTCCAAAATGAAGAATTTAAGACTGTTGCTTGCTAGAAAGTAGCGAGACACAAAATTTTTATATAATTGTACTTTAAATAAATAATTATTTGATGTATGTACTTACGTTTCTATTTCCAAAAAAACAATAACAAAAATTTAATATCGTTGAAGCATCAATGAACAAGTGCTTATTCATTCCAAGTCCGAAATATACTGGCCATATACATGTATACACTAAAAGTGTGTGTCATACCAGAGAAACGACGCATGCATTATTCTACTAGAAAACATGTTTTTTTTCATAAAAATTCTACTTTTTCAACCACTAATAACACAGAAGTATTGACTTTTTGAAAAAATTGTATCCCAAACAGGCTTCCTAAAATTAGCCAATCTATCGATTTCTGCAGTTATTTTGAAAAAATATTTCCCAACCCTGAGAAGGGGTGGCATCCACCTTCAGGGTGAAAGCGGCAATCGGCGCTATGTCACTAATGTTAGTTGACATATTCTTTAGCTTTATACCAAATTTCAAGTCAATCTGTTTTTATACAAAGATTTCAGAGGGATAAAGCTTCAATGGCTGGATTACTACTAATTTTATGATTTTTAAGGTAAAATCACTTTACAGATTAAAAGTAATACTAAATAAATGATGGCATCAACATTATGTAATTTAACTTTCTAGACACTATTAAAGATAAACAAACCAAATACACTATTTGTATTAAATTAGCCTATAACTCTAGAATTATTAAATAAATCTGTCTTTTCGAAAAGGATTTTAGAAATAGAGAAGAAGACTAAGGAAACATGCTTACTATAATAACAAAACATAGATGTAAGAAAGTATATCAATTGTCAATAGGAGATAGTGTATGGATAATAGATTTAAGGTGAAACTCAAAATACAAATGTGTTTTAAATTTTAGTGGTATAAAAGATTAGAATCTACATCATTTATTGAATTTTCCTGAGGTTTCTGTAACCAACGATTTCCTTAAAATAACTGTTAATCATAGATAGCTTGCTTTACATTGTATCCAACAAAAACAAATACAAAGTCAATTACAGCAACTAATCGTTTAAAGTTAAATAGAGAGTAAGGATAGAAAAAGTTGAATGTGGCACTCAAAAAATTTCCTTTGCTCAAAAGAGATCATTTGCTACAGCTCTGACCAAACTATACACACTTTAACTAGATTAAAATGTCTATTACATATTTACTAGTTATATTATCCTGTAATCCTTCTGCATAACTGCCATGTATCTGAGAGTCGCCAATAACCTCTTCTGTTGCAATATTATTTAAACTATCTACAATGAACATATTTAACTTGAATTATATAGTATTATTAATATTACCCTCAAGTACTTCAGTAACCTGTGGATCAACGATTCTTTTAGCTATCAAATGAACATCTACAAAAGTCGTATATACGCTTAGCAAATTGTATTACTCAGCATTCAAAACTTACCCTGTAGTGGTTTAACATAGCTTCCACTTATCTGTGAGTCATCTATAATTTGGTTCATAGTATGCACATTATATAAAACGATTATGCCCAATATAAATAATTGAATAATCATATTAAAACTATTACCCTGTAGTACTTCAATTAGGCTTCCACTCATTTCTTGATCTTCCATAATCATATGTGCATCACCTACATGACGAGCATACAGTTTAGCAAATATTACTATATTTTAAAACTTACAATTTAGGTACAAAGTTGGTACAACACCTTTTTCTAAACCTCTTCCAGTTCCAGGAACTTTGAATTCCTTTTTAAAATGTCTATACTACACATAATATGAATTATACACCTTACCAGGGCTACATTGTCTAATTTCAGGTTATTAACAACCACAATCTACATGCTATAAATGTCCGGATCTTTACAAGGAAAACAATGTCTTTTACTTGTTTTATCTGTACACTTTAAAACACAACACGTTTTACATGACTCATTGTCGATATAACGATATAAATAATAAACGATATAAATAACAAATACATGATAATTAATTAGCCAGTCAAATGCAAATACGAAGACAAACTGAACAAAAACAAAACGCAAAAACAGGTCAACACCACAACATTAAAACAATGTAAAAATGACAGGATAATTTTTGAGATTAGATAATTGAAAATCTGCTAGCAGTGCCATCCTACGGGGGGCTATACCTTAGACCTACTTCTCAAGGTCACTAAATTAAATTACTTTTCTATTTGTATATGTTCTCTGTTTATGCTATTGATATTTCTCTTAGCTAAAGTATCATGGACAATTTACATTTATTTTTATTTGATGATGGAGGTTTAGACTTAAATTTGGTCGGCGCTATGGCAAATAATTTAGCACAACCTTTAAAAATTATTAACAATGAAGAAAGGCAGTTTGTTCCTAAAAGCGAAGACTTTTACGAAGTAACTATACCCTTATATGATGGGGGTTATTTAAAGAACATTTCAGAATGTCTAAAGTTGCATTTGAGGTATGTATTGACTAAAAATACATTTTGCATTACTTTCCATCTTATACAGGTTTTACTACAAGATATCGGTAACCGACAGCCAGATTTAGTAACACGCAGCATTATTCTTTTAGAAAAAAAGTTATTATTTACCGTGTGGGTTATATCAAAACCAGAGAGTTTTCTAACCACTGGTGATCGTTTTGGAATGGATCGTAGTACAGCTCATGACATTTTTCGGGAAATTATTGCAATATTGCACGATTTATTATCTGAATATGTACAGTGGCCAGCAAATTTCAATGAAATTGAGGAGGTATTTATTTTTAGTAATGAATTAGGTAGCAAATTCCTATGTTTATAGGCATTTAGAATTCGGTTTCGTATCCAGGCCATAGTAGGAGCTATAGATGGCAGTCACATAGAAATTAAGCAGTCTAAAAATACTGCAAATAATTATTACAATCGTAATAATTAAAATTCCATTATAATACAAGGTGAGTGATAGTAGATACAGGGTGTCTACTGTCACGAAAAAGATACGAATTTTGTTTTGCGGTAACTAAAGTAACGAAAAGTCACTAAATCCTATATCTCGGTTACGAATTTTTTTCATTGTTTGATTATCGTATGTATTTCCACAAATACGTCATAAAATTTTATAGCTATACTTCAGATGTTGGAGTAAATAAATGTTAAAGGACAAAAAATTCCTGCATCGCACTGAAAGCAGCCTGTCTTTTTTCATTATACATTTATTCGGTTGGGTTATATAAACCCTGTGGGTTTTGTTTGACGCCTTGAATCTAGAAATTGCGGCTTATCAATGCTTGAGCAGCAGTTTTGTGTATATATTTCTGACATGCTTTTTGATTATTGTATGCGGCCGTAATAAATACCTGCTATTGTAATCAACCCCAGACACTGTGGCCGTGACGCCAATGACCTTCATTGTAATAGGGAATTGGAATGTGAGGTAGGCAGCAGCCGGACGACCACATTTAAAGAATATTACTGCAAATCAGTCGTAAATAAAACCTTATGAGATGTGTTTCGTTTTGATTGTTTGTAATGCGACAAGATTTTACGTTTTTAAGTTTACACAGTGCGTATGTACTTAAAGTGAAAACTTTCTGGTAAAAATGCCTGGAAAGTGTTCGTTTTCTGAAGTTTGACTGACAAATTCGATTTTTAAAAGCTGGTTACAACCAGTACCTGGAAATGTTCATGTTGCTTTTTGTGCCTACTGTAAAAAATTTGATATATCAAAAGCTGGAATATATAATGTAAAACTTCATTCCAAAGGACTAAAGCTAACTAAAATAGCTAACTCAATATGAAGCAACCAACTATTGAGAATAATTTAGTTAGAAATACTCCGGTTTCAGACTCTCAACAAAATGATATTTCAGCTTCAGTAACAGCTGATTTACCTGCAATAGTATATTCTGAAGAAGCTGATCGTGAAAATAATAAATATTGTATCATACATGATCCGTAACGAGATTACTAAAGCTGAAATATTATGGACTATGCACAAGATAGTATCTTGTTCTTCGTCAAGAGTTCATCGGAATGCTACCAAACTTTTTCCAATAATGTTCTCAGATTCTTTTATAGTGAAAAACATGCAGTTACACAAAGACAAAATATGTTATATAGCCACTTTTGGCTTGGGTCAGTTTTTCCACAACGAACTTTTAAATAAAATTAAAGATTGTATTTTTTGTGTATAAGTTTTGACGAAAGCCTGAATAAAGTTGTGCAAAAATGCCAAACGGACATTCTTGTCAGATACTGGGATGATGAAGGTAATATGGTTAAAACAAAATATTTGTTTTCGTGTTTTCTTGAAAAAACCGCTGCCATCGATCTTTTAAATGGTTTTTTAAATACCCTGAATTCTTTTAGTATACTCATTAAAAAAATTTGTAACATCAGCATGGATGGACTTAATGTGAATCTGAAGATGCTTCGGGAACTAAAAGAACACATTCGAATTTCTGGTAGTGATGATGACCCCGTAATGTTTGATCTTGGTACATGTGGGCTGCACATTGTTCGTGGAACGTATAAAACAGTACACCTCGGATAGCAAGCATGTAACGTATTTTTTTTCTAGTTACACTTCGTTCTTTAAAATAAAAATAAAACATATAATTTAAAATATTTAATTTGAGAATTACTGTCCAATAGAAATTAATATATAAAATTGATAATAACACATAGATTCTTTTACGTTTATGCTCTAAAGTTCGTTACTAAGCTCTGTCGAGTTGTCAATTTGTTCACTTCATTATCAGCGTTCGAACGGGCAAGCTGCTTTGCAGAATACGTAAAGTCGAGATGGCCGTGTGTAAGCACGTGGCTTCTAACAAAGTTAGAAAAAAGTAAATAATTGATAAATTCTTGGTGTCTGGAGGTCGTGCCTAACAACGGTTGCGTGAGCATGATTTTCGATAAGCTTCGCTCCGAGTAGTTCAGTTGATCCCTGCAGGCTTAAGAAGATGGAAGCCCCTTTTGACATCATTAATACAGTTGGTATATATTAATTAAATAGATTATACTAATATTTTTCATCTTAGTGCAATATCTCCGATAATAACTTAAGACAATTTCTTAAGGCAATATTTTAAAGCAAGAATATATGGTTACGTCCTATTTAATATAAAATGCAGTAACGTAGAAGGTGATTTCACATGTGTTCCGTATATTTCAACTTCACCAATAAATAACATCAAATAAGGATATTATTGTTGGCTTTGTTATATAATCGTTGTATTCCGAAGAACTTTGATGCTTATGGAAATTTCCGACAGCTAAGGTCAAGGTCCAGTATTTTTCGTTCAGAGCAGTTTAATAACTTTGAACATAGAATAAATTACTATAAATAATCTAACATTAAATATTTGAGTAACGTAAAAAGAAAATAGTTTTTGAGGAATCAGCGAATTAAATAATATGTCGATTGCTTGTCAGAATGTTTGCACATGTATGCAAACAGTACATTTAATTAAGTTGTGAATGACATCTTATGTCAGATATAAAAAAACATAGATTAAGTTGTCCTATCTAGACGTCATATGCTGTCTTAATTTAATTTAAAATATGTTTAAAGATTTTGAGGTCATGAACATGCATATTTCATCGACATGTGAAAGTTGCGTACTTATTGTTAAATAAAAATAAATTAGAATAATTACATTCTACAATATCAGCACTTTGATAATTATATTTTATTGTGAAGATCAAGGAAGTACTTCTATGATTGAAAGAAATTTATGTATTATGAGTAACTTAGAAATTCCACGTCAATATAATTAAATTTTATATAAAAGATCCATTCAGAGATTTTCCTAATTTTGAATGCAAAACTTCACTAGTCTATTTCTGTTCTAGAAAATTACTATGAGAAAATTTTATAAAGATACAAACTTAAATATTGTAGTTATATATATTCAGAAATTTATCCAAATAGAATCTACTTTGTTTTGAATGACTTTTTATTATTTAAAATTCAAAAAAAAAGAATTGTAAGTCATGCCGGATTAGAAATTGTGTGTAATAAAAACAAATTCCCTCAGTATATATTTTAGAAGCCTAAATTCTATTATTTTATTTTTGGCAAATATTTTTGAGGACACAAATGGTGTCCATGTTGTACCTTTGTTTGTTCACAGGTCAAGCCGAGACATCTGTATGACATCTGGTGAAAGTCTTGGTCAGTGTGTTATAAAGAGTGAAATTCTGGTTTTATGGCTATGTTAGTGGTGTTAAGATAAGGTTTCCGAATTCCCCTTATACAAGCACTGTTAAATTTTGTTGGTTATTGTATTGAAAAATACGGTGGTGCTCATTAAATATATTTTTGGTCTTTTATCAACCCATGACCCAAGCTCATGATCTACCCAGAGCTAACACTCGACTAGCCGTTTATGTCTTAAAAGTTTTTCTTTATCTCAAGCCATTCTTCATCCAACATTACCTTGGGCTTACATTAATAAGAAGGAATTCTCAACCTTGTGATATCAGGTTAGGGTTTAGGAAATTTAAAGGTGTAATTTTTTTTAGCTGATAGTCACGAGGATAAAGTATATAATAAAAAATAAAGCTAGAATTTAATATTCATTACAAGCACTCGTCATTATAACGTCATAATCAGGTTGCTGCTGACATGTTACGTAACATGTCATCAAAATTATGTCTCAATGACGACATTACGAAATTATTTATATGACATCGCCAAAAGACACGTCAAAATGATGTCTCCTTGCCTATATTCATAACCATGTATATAAACACAATTTGATGATTTTAATCTGTTTAGCCATCGTGACTAATGGAAAAGTACTGATCTAATTCCTTTAAGACAATGATTCTATAATACAATAAGTTTCGAATTTTTCCTCAAATACCTAATTTATTATTGCTCTACATATGTTATTCCTAAACTAGGGATTGGGCAATTTATACACGACTAATTCCAAATTCTTGCACTTGTCTGTATTCGGGTGGCATACCGCTATCCACTTTATGTTGATGAAGCAAGAATATCATAATGTGTCATTTATTTGTGGTTACAGTCACTTTCGGTGCATTATATGCCTTCAAACAAAAAAATGTTATACAAGAACTATTTATTTCGATTAGTAAAACAGCAGCTTTGTGTGATAGTTTGTGTAAATAATGTTATACTGAAGTGTTCAAATTGTTCATTCACGCTGTGGGATCATCCTGAGACTATCGAATACAAATATTCAACCATCGGTTATGTAAGTACCATCAGAATTATGTACTATTTTATAAAGCGTTCTTCTATCTTGATATTAAATTATGATTACATCAGACACTTTCGATACCGTTTGCATTTTGTATAACACAAAAGGTATTTGGTATTTTATACAAATTCCTTTTATTTGAAATTGTATATTATGATTAATGGGGTAGTTGTAGATTTTCCATTCAACTAATAAGGTTTATCCCGTAATTTTGCAGTCCTATTTTATTGATATAATGACCTTTAATTGCATAATTTATTTGTGAGTGTAGAAATTGTAAGAAATTATCATTTCTTTTAATCGTGTTAAATAATCCTAGAATGTATTCAGATGGCATACGCAGTAATATATACTCCCACCAATTTATTAAATTTTGTAGGCACTTTATATTATAAGTAAATTTTATTTTACTTATGCTAGATGCCCACTATGTGTAGACAAATTGTGCGGTGGAAATATGTAAATTTGTTTATTGAACATTAAATTCAATCGTTGATAAATTTGCAAATAAAATTTTTGTTAACATGGAGAAGTCTATTGCTCCCTTGCCTCAATGATATTTTGCTCACATATATTTCTGCAAATTAATGGCTTAAAATTTTTTTATAGATGTTCGTTGTGGTGGAGTTTGACGAGGCTGAAAGTGGAGACACTGTCTTTGTACGTGATTCATGGATAACTTCAAGGAAAAAAGAGGTTTTTTGGCCCCCTTACAAGAAGACACAACTTTATAAAAGGCCTTAAAGTTAGACGAATCAGTCGATAATAGTTGGAAGTGTTTCAAAATTAAAAGATCATTTTATAAAACAGGTAATTGTATTTTATTATAAGTAAATAATAAATAAACCTATATGTGTGTAAAGGACTTGATATTAATATCTAGAATAATTTTGTTCAAACGAGATTAAAAATTAATAATCCTTTTATTGATCTCCACATTTTGGATATTGTTTTGTATCCTCGATCGACAAAAGCAAAAGAATTATGTATATACATATATAAAACGCACATGTGCCCAAAATTATCGCAAATCGATCTCATGTGTATTGTTGTAAAAGTGGGTCAATATTGAGCTTTTAATCTATGATATACTCTGAAGAACCATACATTTTTTTAAAATTTTTAATTTAAATCAAAATTACATTACATTTGAAAGTTTGCCATGCTAAAAATACAACATCAATAGTAATTCCACAAATTTTCAATGCAAATTCTTTTAACAGATGCTTTAAAGCCCTTGTCTTCATCTGCAACCACACGAGAAGTTGAAGATGTGATTAAGGTGTGGCTCAAGCATGCACCTCAGCGAATCCGTAGAAATATGAAATCACTTTCTAACACAAATAATTAAAGTATTAATATAATATTTATATATATATATATATATATATATATATATATATATATATATTAAATGTGAGTGTAATGTGCACTTTTTAATTTAATTATTCTTTGTTAATCTATGTTTACTTATATTTGTCACTTAGCCTGCTTCAGCCACCTACAGAAATAATAATTAAAAACAATTGTATGCAATGCCTAAAACTGCAAAACTCAAAGGATTATGCAAAGGTAAATTTATCGTAGAGTAAAATTTAATGTTGATAACACTTTTAAAAATGTATCTTCTTTACAAACAACATCTGAACCCCTTTCAAATAACAATTTTGGCGAATCCTTTAAAAATTCTGCAGGTAGTCATATAGAATCGAACATAAATTTAGGTAAGGCTTTAATAGAATATAAAGATGATTCAATTGGCAATGTGCTATTACATTTTCCAAATAGCCCTTCAAATAGTTCTGAAAAGTGTGATGACAAACCTATTTATGAATGTGATTTAATTACACAAAGCAATAATTTAGAAGACTCTAGTAATGAAAGCAATTTGGATTTGCAATGTGAATTAAGAAATTGGGTTTTATCATATAACGTATCCAGAATTGCAGTTAATAAATTGTTATCGATTTTTAAAAATTTTTCCCAAAATTACCTTTAGATTCATGCACTCTTTTAGGTACTCCTTCCAATTTGCATATTAAAAAATTAGACAATGGAGAATACATTCATATTGGTGTATTAAATGACATTACGAATAAATTGATGACATATTCAGATAGTGAAATGCACTTTTCAGATAAAATAATAAACGTTAGTTTTAACATAGATGGACTTCCTTTGTTTCGTAGTTCATCATTGCAGTTTTGGCCAATACTTGGACAAGTTAGTAATGCAATACTAAAAACAAGTCCATTTGCTATTGGTATTTTTTGTGGCAAAACAAAACCGTCATCGTTAAATGCATATTTAGAAGATTTTGTTAATGAATTATTAGAACTTACATCAAATGGGATTACTTTTGAAGGTGAACAATATAAAATTGTTATAGATAAGTTTACTTGTGATGCACCAGCAAGAGCCTATATTAAGTGTGTAAAATCACATGGAGGTTATTGTTCATGCCAAAAGTGTACCGAAGAAGGAGATTATGTAGACGGTAGAGTAATTCTTCGAGGGTTGGGTGCAACAAAGCGAACAGATAAAGCATTTATTGATCAAATAGATGAATCTCATCACGTGGGCATATCACCTCCTACAAAGTTACTTTTAGGTTTGGTATCCCAATTTCCAAATGACTATATGCATTCTGTCTGTTTGGGAGTTGTGAAGAAACTTCTAAGTGCTTGGATAAGTGGACCTTTGTCTGTTCGATTAAGTTCTTACAATGTCAAATCAATTTCAAAACGACTGTTGTCTTTAAAACCCTATATTCCTGTTGAAATAAATAGAAAATCCAGAGAGTTATCAGAACTACGTCATTGGAAGGCCAGCAAATTAAGAACGTTTTTAATTTATTTAGGGCCTATAGCTTTAAAGAATATACTTCCACTTGCTTTATATGAACATTTCCTTTTGCTGCATTCTGGAATAACTACTATTGAATCAAAATTACATTAATAAATTTGAGTTAGATTTTGCAAATAATTTATTAACACTGTTTGTAACTCATTGTGAGAAAGTTTATGCTACAGTATTTTATGTGTACAATGTTCATTGCCTGTGCCACAAAAGTTTGGATACTGCTAAGTATGGACCGTTGGATAAATTTTCTGCATTTTGTTTCGAAAGTTACCTTGGACAACTAAAAAAACTTATTAAAAAACCACATCAGCCACTGCAACAAGTTATACGTAGGTTGAAAGAACTGAATCAATTTACAACTGTTAATACAACTAGTCCGACATTTTTAATTGAATACAATTTTGGACCCATACCTTCTAATCTTAAGTTTTAGTCTCAGTACAAGAAAATGATAACAAAAAGTTTTTCTATTGCTATTTTTAATTTTTCAGTTGCTGATTGTTACTGTATGAATGAAATCGGTACAGTTATTCAAATTTATAATATTGGCATAACATACGACAAGGTTCCTGTTATTATTGGAAAGGAGTTTCAAGTTTATGACAGTTTCTATGATTATCCCTTAGATTCCAAAGAACTAAATATTCAGTTGGTCAAAACTCTTTCACATACATTCAAATCATGGTGCTTATCAAATATTATTTCAAAGGTTTTGTTGTTTTCTAAAGATAATGATACTTTTATCTACTTTCCATTATTACATAGTGTGACTATGATTTCTATATATAAATATTGATATATTCTATTTAACGCTTCAACTGAATATCGAGCTTGAGGAACATGCCATAGTATCATTAAATAGTGCCAATTATTTTTTAATACACAGGGTGAGTAAATTTAGACAAAAATCCATTTGACCATTGTAATATTTAATTGAATTTAATGAAATTCTCTACATTTTGATGAAACTGTATTACATTATTTAGCACCTGATTGGTTTTTCTCTCATAAATTCTAAAATCTGTTGTAAAATTAATAGTGTAAAATCAAAATGTGCAACCTTTAAATACTTTTTTAGAAATTACAAAAATATATGATTCAAGTGCATATCTAGGGTTTAGAACATTGTTTTAACATTATAACAATATTTTATTTTTCAATATATATATATATATATATATATATATATATATTTTTAATAAATGGTCATTATCGACTAACACAGAAATATACAACACGAATAATAATGTAAAAATATATTGTATTAACCAAAATAGAAAAACTTAAGCATTGTTTTCTGTAACTACACCTTCACTGTCATCGTCTATTTTCAGAACCAGAATCAATTAAAATCTTTGGTTTATACGGAAAAATTGCTTATTTATTTCAAATCTCTTGAACTTGTGAATTTTAATAACTAATAATATCCTAAATAGATATATTAGTACAAATTTACCAATGGTGCTGTATGATACAAATAAGTGAGTTTGTCCTTGTCTAATGGTCATATATGACATTTTTCCTCAAACAACTCAAAGTGGGTATGTGGAGTTTCTCAAAACTCATTCCAAATATATATGTATTTTGACTTTTGGAAAAGAGTTTAAATTTTTCTGAAGCAGGTCTGACTATATATTTATAACATTTTCTGTATTTAGTTTGTAAAAAGTTGTTTGTTTCACAGTTTTCTTATTTTGAGAGTATTACATTACAAATAAACATTTACCTATGTTGATTTTTATTTTTTCAAAAGGTCATATTCAAGACAGGGCTGTATTTAGCAGCATTCAACTTATTATTTATTTATGTTGGAAGGTATTTGGAGTTAATGTTTCAATCATGGGTGAAGATGGAGACAAACCTGTCGTTATCTCTATTAGTAAAAAGTGCAATAGTTGTCTTAGAGGTGTCAAAGGTGATGTGAGATGCATCTCCTCTGCTTCCTCTTTTCATCCTGGCTGTGCAGTAAGACTAAAAGGTACACTTGTAATTGGATATGATAGGTTGTTATGTGCTGAAAGTGCTGCACCCTCCATTATCTCTGATGAGGAGTTTGGTGATGACTTCGGTCAAGATTCCAAAACTCTACGAGCAATCTTAAAATGTATGCGGCAAAATGCTGAATTTTTTCAAAATAAGTTTCTTTCGATGGAAATTGAAATTGCTGATTTAAAGAGCAAATTAGTAAGTTTTCAAAGTGGTAGTTCCATGGTGAACCATGCTGCAAGTTCTCACAATCATAAACTGGGTACACAGTTAACACCTACTCAGGTTTCTAATTTACCAATAACTATCGACCAAGTTAGTAAGGCTATACATTCAGTAGAATATGCTGTCGCAGCAAAGAATAGTGATTGCTCAGTTCCTGTGACTATGGCATCTAATGTGGAATCCGTTTCTAACACTGATTTATGCAATGAATCCAATTCAGAAAATTGTATGAATTCTGAGTCTTGGTTGGATGTTGCTAATAGGAGAAAAAGCAAATTAAAATCAAGAAACAAGGTTATCATTGGTACCCAAACTGTGTCACCCAATTCAGCTCTTTTTAGTGGTAGTGTAAAGAAAACTTGGCTGCATTTGAGTAGAGTTATGGCTAATGCACAAACTCCAATCGTGGAAGCCTCACATATTTTGAGATACATGCAGGAAGATGGCGCCAATGGTGTCTGCTTTAAGATCGGCACTAGGGGTAATTTAAATTCTTTTAAACTGGGAATACCTGCTGATATTGTTGAAAAGGTCATGTCTCCCTCTTATTGGCCTTGCGGTGTTATGGTACGCTTTTTTGAATTTAAGGACAGTGATAAGAACAAAAGGGAATCTAAAATAATTGCTAAAAGTTCTTTGCAAAATACGACTGTGACTAACAAATTGCCTGATACTGAATTACCAGCTTCATGACTAACAAACCCACAAGTTAATAACAGACATTCATCATTCATCAACGTTTTTTACCAGAATGTTCGTGGTCTTCGTACAAAAACTGTTGATTGCTACCGTGCCAGTTGTTCTTTCAATTTTGAAATTATTGTCTTGACTGAGACATGGCTGAACAATGATATTTCTAATTATGAGTTATTTCCTTCTACTTACACTATCTTTAACACCAACAGGAACTATTCTGCACTCAATTGTGACCGTGGTGGTGGCTCACTTGTTGCTATTACTTCTAATATTAATACTTCCCAGCTTCCTGGTTGTTCCAATATACATTTTGAGGACACCTGGGTAAAAATCGACCTATTTTCACAGTGTATAATAATATGTGGAGTATATTTTCCACCCAATTCAAATTGTGAATTATTTCAAGAATTTATGGACAATGCTGCAAGACTTCAAATGGCTCATAAAAATCCCAAATTTTTAATAATCGGGGATTTTAATTTGCCTAAAATTAATTGGGTACTTGATGCTGATTTTTCAGCACATGTGGCACTTTGCCAATCGAGGCTGAAAATCTAATTGAGAATATGCAATTTCTTAATTTACTGCAGGTTAATGGTGTTTCTAATTCTTCTGGTAAGTTTTTGGATCTAGCTTTTGCAGATGAGGGGGTTTATGCTCTAGTGCGTGAATCTGATCTTGCTTTAACTACTGTGGACTGTCACCATCCTCCCCTGCTTATTTCTATCAAGAGTAATTTTATTCCTCGTATTAGGTTTTGTGAGAATGTCCATGTCTTTGCTTATAAGAAAGCAAACTATGATGAACTTAACAGTATGTATAAGTCAATTGATTGGTCAGTTTTAGACAACTTTCAGAGTATAGATGAAGCCATAAATTTCTTCTATTCAACTGTTTATGAAGGTATTAATAAATTTGTTCCCATATTAAAAAGAAAGTCTGGAAAATATCCGTGTTGGTATAGTAATTCTTTAATTAAACTCATTCAATTAAAAATAAACTATATAATAGGTATCAGCACTCTAGATTGAAACGGACTATGTTAGATATTCCACGGCTCGTAAGGAATCAAAACGTTTGATTGACTTTTGTTATTTAAAATTCATCTGTAATAGTGAGCTAATGATTTCCGCCAACACAAAACATTTTTGGTCTTTCATTAAGTCATTAAAGAGAGATTCAGGCATTCCAAAACGGATGTCATACAATGGCAAAATTCTAAGTGATGCTCGTAGTTTTGCCAATGCTTTTGCCTCAATGTTTGAATCTTGCTATGTTAATCACTTGAATGATCCTTCCTCTTCTAGCAAATGTTCATATTCTTACAATAGCACTACTCTTGTTTCACATATCTTTACTGAAGATGAAGTAAAAAGAAAAATTCATGCCTTAGATTCATTTAAGTGTGCGGGATCTGACGGCATTCCTTCCTTATTCCTACACCAATGCTGTGATAGTCTATCGCAAGCTTTAGCGATTTTTTTTAATAAAAGCTTTAGTAGTGGAACATTTCCCTAGCTTGAAAAGGTCATTTTAATTCCAGTATTTAAATCGGGTGACCGTTCTAAAATCGAGAATTATCGTGGCATATCAATTTTATCCTCTGTTGCTAAGCTGTTTGAGTCCATCATATGCGATGAGTTATTCAGTGTATTTAAAAATTGTATTGCTATTGAACAGCATGGCTTCTTTAAAGGCCGCTCCACTGTCACTAACCTTGCCATGTATCACGATTTTCTTATAAATAGCTTGGAAAGTGGATTACAAGTTGATACAGTATACGCCGATGTTTCGAAAGCTTTCGACAGTGTTTGTCACACGTTACTCATTGATAAACTTCGTTTTCTTGGTATTACAGGTTCATATTTGAAATGGATATATTCCTACTTAGTGAATCGCACCCAATGTGTGAAAATTGCAGGCATAATATCCAGAAGCATCAGTGTTTCGTCAGGTGTGCCTCAAGGGTCACACCTTGGCCCAATTCTTTTTATTCTCTTTATTAATGACGTTGTTTCTGCATTTAAAAATACGAAATGCTTACTATATGCCGACGACTTAAAGTTTTTTGGGTGTATTAGTTCTATACATGACTGTCTTAAAGTACAAGAAGATATTGACAATCTAGTAATCTACTTGGCTCATAATAAACTCAAAGTAAATATTGGGAAGTGCAAAATTATGAGGTTCACTAAATGTAAAGACTTGATTTTGTTTGATTACTGCATTGGATGTTCTAAACTCGAAACTGTGGTAACTATCTCTGATTTAGGGGTTGTTTTTGATGTTGGTTTAAATTTTATTAATCATATTAATTCAGTTGTCTCTAAAGCATTTAGGATGTTGGGATTCATTAAAAGAAACTGTATACACATCAATGATGTCCAAGCTTTGAAATCATTATACAATTCTTTAGTTTGTAGTATTTTAGAATACAATTGCATCATTTGGTCACCTTATTATGCCACTCACATCCAGAAAATTGAGCGTGTACAAATCAAGTTCATTAATTTCATTCTCTGGAAGCTTGGATATCCGTATGCCGAAAGTTCACATGACATTCGGCGTCAGTTGGTCGGTTATCAATCACTGCTAGCTCGACGTACTGCAGCGTTTATAATATTTCTTTATAAATTGCTACATGACATAGTTGACTGTCCGGAATTACTAAGCATGCTGCAGTTTCGGATACCAGTTAAAGTCACCAGGAGTAATGATTTATTCTACATCGGTAGTCATCGTACTAACTATGGGGCTAGTGCATTTAGTGATAAGTTAATGGGAGTTTACAATGCTTCTATACCATCCGATATCGATATTTTCAATGTCACGTGTAAATATTTGAAGACATCTTTATCCATTTTGTAAAGTGTTAACTATGTTTCTCATTTCCTAATGTATATTATTACTATTTGGGTATTACCTGTAAGTAATTAATTTATATAAATAAATAAATAAATAAAATAAATATTTCCTTTAATTACAGCATCAAAGATTTCTTAGTAACAAAACAGTGTAAGTATATGCACATTATAAAAACAATATTGCCTTTTATAATGCATAGTAACATTGAGTTTACATATATTATTTATTTATAATTATTGTACATATTACTGTAACTGATTTTTTTTATATTTCATGTTGTCAAGAAGGAATTTAAAATCAGCTATGCTGAATTCCATCCCTTTTGGACACCAATAAATGTTTCATTCATTATTACGTCATAACATGTTGACATTATAAGACAATATGATAATGACATTATAATGCGACGTAAGTTTGATGTTGTAATGCGACGTAAGATTGACGTTATAATGCGACGTAAGTTTAATGTTATAATGCGACGTAAGATTGACATTATAATGCGACGTAAGAATGACATTATAACACGACGTAATGTCGTCGTTATTATGTGACATGAGATTGACGTTAAAATGTGACGTAAGATTGACGTCATATTGATATGTAATAATGACATTGTAAGGTAGGCTTGGCTGTCAAGCGAACGTTTTTGGTAGTTTTTTTATTACAGTTGTCAGTTGAGTTTGACTGAAAGGTCTCTTTAAATTTACAATAGTACATCTGTTAAATAACTCTGTACATTTATAATTATTTGTACAATTAAAGCTTTACGTTTGTATAAAAGTAACTTCTGCAGGTATTCGAAATCAGTGGACAAACAAATAAAAGTATTGCGGAGATCTCATCCCCTCATTAGGATAATCTTGCAACGTCACAGAATGATGTCTCTGGGCTGTGACATTTAACCGTCATTTTTCACGTCAAAAAGACGTCATATTTCTGGTAACAGAGACGTAACCACTGACCAGAAAATTACGTCATTATGACGAGTCGCTTATGTTCTTTTGTGATGAGTGCACACTATCTTAGACTTGACATTAAAAGAGATAAGATAAGATCTATCAAACTCATCTACTCTGATTCATCAATAGTGCGGACATCCTTAAGAAACGGCTCAAAGCTTATTTCTTCACCCTATCGCATCTGCTCAGATCTTACTATTCAGCAAAGGGAATATCTACAGATACTACGTACCGATCTTGATAAACGCAAATCTAATGGTAAAAAAGTCACCATTAGATACATAAATGAAGTTCCATCTATTATTTATACCACAGCTGCTAAAATAAAAAACTAATACCATCTCATTTACATCTAAAAGGCTATTACCAAAATGTCGGGGGGATTAGAACACGAACTACAGATTTCAAAGACAATGTAATTTTAAGTGATTGTTATGATGTTACTGCTATTACCGAAACCTGGCTAAACAGTTCATATTTTGACTCTGAACTTACTTCTAATCGTTATACTGTATACCGTTATGAAAGAAATATACAAACCAGCACCAAAATGAGGGAGGGGTGTACTTATTTTAGTCCGTTCTACCTTATGTGCTTAAATAATTGAAACTAATGTAATTGCTATGGAACAACTGTTTGTATCCATACAAATTGCTGGTCAGAACATAATTATTGGCTTTGTGTATATCCCACCAGCTTCACCATCAAACATCTATGAATTACATTGCTCTGCTTTAGAAAATATTTGTTATAACTATCCCTCAGTCAAGCTCATATTATATGGTGACTATAATATACTCACTTCATCATGGAGTAATAAATTCATATTGTGTAATAGTGGGGATAATGCTGAATGCCTCCTTGATATTCTTCCTCTATTAGATCTACATTTGATTTTTTTTCCAATGCTCCACCCGAAGGTACTACATTGGCCAGGGAGCGAGTTTTTTACCTGGAAAATTTGGAATTTTGCCGAACCCTTGCTGTTCCAAGCAAAGTAGGGATCTTTAACGTGCGTAACAACACTCACACACGGGACCTCCATTTTGCCTCGCATCCGAACGAGGGTGTATTTTTGTGAAAAATGCTCGCCTAACATTTTTCAAGCGGACCGTGTCGGGATCTATTAGATCTACAATAACACAGCCATGTATACAATTCAAATAATAAGCTGCTTGACCTTATATTTTCAAACTTACAAAATGTTACAGTATCTGAAGCTGTGGAATTATTTATGGAAAATAGTATTCATCATACTGCTATATGTATTCCACTTAAATCGTTAAAAGAGTGCTTATATTATGACATATCACAATTTGATTTCATTAAGGGAGATTACGTATCACTTAATGTGTACTTTAACTCAGTTAACTGGTCATTTTGTACTAATAATGTGAATATAGATAATGCAGTCCGGCTATTCTATAACATAATGTACCGTGGACTACAATGTTATGTCACCAGAATACGAAGAAAACTCTCAATGTTCCCAGTGTTGTTCAACAACGATTTGAAGTACCTTTTAAGAAAGAAAAAAGCTGCGCATAAAACATATAAGACAACTAGCCGTATTGAAGATCCCGACACTTTTAGTTCTCTTAGATTACAAAGTAAAATTTTAAGTAGTAAATTACATAATGAATATTTGATGTTCACTGAAAGATCAATCCAAACAGCGCCTGCTAACTTCTGGAAGTATGTGAATAATTTAAAAAAAGATATCGAGCTACCAGCCCAAATGCATTTTAAAGATTGCTCCAGCTACGGGGATTCAAGTACAATCAATCTATTTGCAGACTTCTTTTCTGAAGTGTACATCAACGAATGTGTTAGACCATGTGCTCCAATTTACAACAATAATGTCAATACCATAGATGTCAATGAAATTGTGTTGAGTAGCGAGGAGGTTTTTGAAGCCCTTTGAAAAAGAAACCCCTCCAATTCAACTGGACCAGATGGTATACCTGCCAGTGTGTTACAAAGATGTATTTATAGTTTATGTACACCTCTATCCAACCTATTTAATTGCTCTCTTATGCAAGACCAATATCCAACAACATGGAAATTGTTTCATAAATCCTATACTTAAAGCAGGTAATAAAAATTTGATTCAAAATTATAGAGAAATTTGTGTCCAGTCATCAATTCCTAAATTACTAGACAAACTAATACTAATCATCTATCCTGGAAGTGCAAAAAGATCTTTGCAAATAATTAACATGGGTTTGTGTCACGGAGATCAACAGTCACAAATCTTTTAGTTTATACTAATTATATAACACAGGCATTAGAAAATTGTTGCCAGGTTGATGCACTATATACAGATTTTGCCAAGGCCTTCGATCGAGTAAACTTAAATATACTCATGTCTAAACTATATAACGCAAGTTTTGATGGTAAGATGCTACAATGGCTCAGTAGCTATTTATATGGAAGATGGTAGTGTGTCAAATACAAACAATTTACATCGCACAAATTTCCAGTACAGTCGGGAGTCGCACAAGGCTCCCACATTGGGCCCTTATTATTTCTTTTGTTTATTAATGACATAAATCTTGTCTTTAAGCATTGCAAATTCCTAATTAGTAAACACATGATATAGTTGATACAATCTCATCTGAGATTTTATTGTTTGCAGACGACATTAAACTGTATAAACAAATTACATCAGTGGTGGATTGCGACATGCTGCAAAATGATCTGAATAGTTTACTAATCTGGTCAATAAGAAATAAACTTCTTTTTAACAATGATAAATGCTTTCATATCAAATTTTCCCGTAAGATTAATAATACAAATTTTGAGTGCTATATGAATGAGAAACCAATATTGCCCATATTCAAAATAAAAGATTTAGGAGTTACATTGGATGTTAAGCTCAATTTTCAAGCACATATTCTACAAATTATCAAGGAGTCATATATTACAACAGGCTTCATCATAAGGAATTGTAAAGAATTTAGAGATCCTAATACACTCATCACACTTTTTAATAGTTTTGTTAGGTCAAAGTTGGAATATTGTTCCCCAGTTTGGTCTCCTAGCTATATCAGCAATATTGTTATAATAGAGAGTATTCAGAAAAGATTTCTGAAACATGTACTATTCAAGCAGGAAGGAAAGTACCCCCTGTTTCTATCATATGAACCATTACTTAATAATTTTAATAGTATCAGCCTCTGTAAAAGAAGATTCATAGCTATTTTATTTTTATATAAACTTTGTAATGCAGATATTGACTGTTCTGGTCTCTTAAGTACAATCTCGTTAAAGGCGCCATCAGGGATGTCAATGACAACCGCTCAGACCTTCATGTATGATTGTCCTAGAACTAACTACATAATGTTTGTTTCGCCAAAATGTTTAATTTATTTTGTGCTGATTTAGATTTGTTAAATTCCACTACATCTGAGATTAGAAAATATTTATTGGATAAAATATCAAATGACTATTATAACACCATACGATAAAAATTAATGGCATCAAATTATAATGAGGAACTGTTGTATAACCTAATTGCAAGTTGATCAATACTAGTCGGTGTTGCCAAAATGTTTAATCTGCTTTGTTTAAATTTGGGTATTTTTGCACCACTTTTGCTAGAACTTCGATACATTATTTACCATATCTTAAGATAAAAGATTATCAACATTACATCAAAATGTTGGATTGTAATATAATCTTAAACTATTAAGTTTATCTTGATGTTATATTAGCCATAAGTTACCAATTGTTTATATTATATTACCTTCTCTGCAATGGCTTTGTGCTGTTGAGAAGTTGCTAAATAAATAAATAAATATATAGTCCTTGTAATTTAAGTTCCGATTTACGTCATTAATAATGTTCATATGCATACCAACATAGTATAGATCATATTTCCTTTCTTATCTTAAACACTCAGATCTTATTAATGTTGTTGAAAATTGCAACGATGCCAGCGTTTCTCTACAAAAATTTAACATTTAAAACTATCAAAAATGGCAGTGCATAACCTAAACTCATGTTCTAGAACTTATGGTAATGTGTTACTGTCAAATTTTTTGCTTCTCGAGACCAATCGTTTTATAAAGTGCGCCTTTTTTTTTCATATAAAAACTGTTCTTATCAGAACAAATTCGTGTAATTTTTACGTTTGCGAGCTTGTTTTTGAAAATGCCTGGAATGCACTTGGGTGCTAGGGGGAAGCAGCTTGTTGCTAACTTGTACGAGTTTTTTGAACAAGAGAAAGCAAATGGATGACCTTTTATTTCTGTAACAGCCGTCCGAAAGATAATCTACAAAATGTAATTCATTATAAAATTATTTAATTTGATTTTATAGAGAGTTGCAGCTGCTCTCAAAATTCATCCGTCGACTGTGATGGTGAATCATTAGATTCGAAAAAAAGAATTCCCAAAAAACGTATTACTGTTGTTATTTACAGAGTGTGCAATTCGCAATGAAATTTATCGAATGTATGACAATCGTAAGTTATTAAAGTGTTAGTAGCTTAGTTTTGATATAATCATCTGTTTCAGATGAACATATCACAGTACGTAACTTGTGTTTACAACTTCAGAGTGTAGAATTATTCAAAGGATGTGATAAATCTTTAAATACACTGCTATGCAGAATGGGATTTACATATCATAAAGACAATCCCCGTCGTGCTCTCATAGAATTGCCTCATATTCTCCTTAAACGGTTTGAATTTCTCATAAAGTTATGAGAATTAAAACGGAAGGCATTTATCAATTCGTTCATCTCGACGAAACTTGGATTTTCCAAAACGGTACCGTTTGTCGTTCCTGGCATAATAATGATGTATGAAGTGTAAGAAGCACACAAGTCGATGAGAAAAGCTTCATAGTGTTGCATACAGGCAATGAAGATGGGTTCATTGAAGGTTGCGAGTTGATCTTTTCATCTGCGACAGAGTATGGAGATTATCATGGAGAGATGAACGAAGCAAATTTTCTTAATTGGTTTGAAAATCAATTGCTGAAGAATTTGGAACAACTGTCTGCAATTGTTTTAGATAATGCTTCATACCACAGTACAGTGTTGGTTAAAGAACCGAATTACAGTTGGACTAAAGGAGACATATCAAACCGGCTGACAAATCAAGGCATTGCACATGTTTGTATTTCCTTTAAAAAAGATCTTTTTAATCTTGCTACCATGTATGTATAACAACCCAATTTATAATTTGTGTAATTAACATGACTATTAATTTTCAGGCATAAACCACAGAAGGTCTACAAAGCAGATTACTTGGCGGAACAGTATGGCAATAAAGTTGTAAGATTGCCTCCCTACCATTGCTTTTTCAACCCGATTGAACTTGTCTGGGGTATATCCAAAACTTATTACAATCGTCACATTGGTAGGAATGGCAAATCGGCAGAGAATTGTTTGAAAATGTGGCACGAAGCACTGGCAACCATTACCAGAAAAGTCTGGGCAAATGCTACAGCTCATTGTGAAAGGTTAATTGGAGACTGGTAGAATAGAGAAGCACGTTTAGATACAGTTGATGTTGCACCTCTTGTAAGTACTTTTAATGCTGATACCGAAAGCGATAGCACCAATTCAGATGAACACATCGATTATATTTAAACATCGCCGGGGAACATAATAAACAAAGGTTAGTGAATTTATATTTTGTCGATCTATATAAAGCTGTATGACAATGTGGCATGAAGTATTAGTGACCCTAGCTCCTCAAGTTTGGACAATTTCTGTACAAAACGCAAAAGCAATTATTAAAGAATGGAGGATTGCAAAATTAAGTCTGATGAAAAGGATGTTGCACCATTGATCATTAACATAAACGACGATGGAAAGTAGCTGGAATTCAGACAACAGTAGTAACTGATCGATAGAAGGCCATGGAATTATAGGGAAATTAATGAAATACATTTTGTACACGAAAAATATCTATATTTGTAAATTAATAATTGGCATTTAGGTTATTGTGAGGTAATCAGTATCTGTAACTTTCTGTATGATAAACAAATAAAACTAAATATATTATTTTATTGATAATTTACAAGCATTTAATAGAGATTCATTTAATTTCTTCGGTTACATTTGTCTACAATATCGACTGCAAAATTACAATTTTTTTGTGATACAATTAATCATTTTTGAATTACCTCTATTGTGCTTCACAATCTTTTTTTGTTAAAGTTGTTACTTACATCTAATCATTAATAAAGTGTATTGTATTTTCAAATTTACCAAATACTTGTATCACTCTAGAGAATGTTATTTATTTTACTAACTGCATACGCTTCATACTGGCAAAACTAAGACACCGGGTACTATAAAGCTTCTACATCTTCCAATTTCAACAGGTTCCGTATATCAACCAGTTTGCAAGATATTGTATGCGTTTGTTTAGCATCTAGCAAACCTTAAAGAATAAATTTTCAAGACTGTTTGTCCTATATACACTTACCCACGAGATATCAATATTCATTTACTTTCGTATTATCTTAAAGAATACATATTTGTTTTATATATTTTACCTAAAATGACTACATATTATTTGAATAGTAAACATTCACAGATCAACCCTATTTATCGGCAAAAAAATACCACTACACAAAGACCGAAAGAAAATTGAATTTTATAGGTATTTCGGTTATTTTGTGCTGGCATATTTAAAACATTGATTACACACTTTTAATTTAGTTTTGATAAACATCACCTGTTTTGTTGAAAAGCGGTGGCTAATATTCCGTGTCTGGTGTAGTGTGCAGATTGCTGTAAAATGAATTACATTAAAAAAACTGAACTATGTTTGAAATATGCTCAGTAGTGAAACTTTCACTTAAATAGCCTATATTATTTAGTTAAAGAGTTTGATCTACAATTATGTCCATATAAAATGATTCTAAAAATTGCATTTTAAAGAGTTACAGACTACATTCCTTCATCTATTAGACATTTGCAACATCAATATTCTACCGATGGCCTCAATGTGGTTACGAAAAATTCGTATTTTGATAGTGGCAACCGCGTCATGTTATGACATTACGAATATTAGTGACGTAAATCGGAATTTAAATTACAACGATTATAGTAAGCACCAATTGGAGATGCCACAAATATTCAACAATGATTTCATTTCATTGTAACGGAGCCATAAAATAGTTTCAAACCATGAAAATTTTATACAGAAATATCTAACTTGCAACTGCTGAAACTGACACATTTACTTGATTGATTGTCCGAATAGATCTAAACAAGCACCTAGGTCATACGCTACCTTTTTATGAAGTACACAATCTAGTGTCATCAGGATCATATTAAAATATAACGCCATGTACTAATTAATTTTTACTAGTTTAATATTTGAATTAAAAAATTCAATTTGCAGCATCCCTAGCATCAACTGATAAAAGATGAAATAATTTAACAAACAATTCAACGAATTAATGGATTGGTGTCAAGATAAACCATGTGACTTTGCTTCTATGACATATCCCTGTATTTGTAAAAAATCACAATACTACATACCCATCTGAAGTGATCCGTAGTATTTCTAGATCTTTTTCTCATTGGTCGATAATTATTACAAATATTATTGTGTACATTTCGATATTCGAAGGTATTTGTTAGTAGCTCAGTAACCACTTGCCGGTTTCTGAACGCATTCCGGGATGTCAGAATTCAGAGTAGAAGGGGCGCATGCGTATGGGGGATCGAACTAGAATCGACAGGTCAGAAAAAGCACTTGGTCTTGAGTTTTCAAAATGGTAGGTCCAAAAAGCTTCCACTTGGCTGGTTTTATCAAAGGTAATGTTTTATAAACTAATAATGTAGTGGATATCCAACGTAATCCGATTACATCTTTGTAATCAGCGCCTTGTTTTGAATAGTTGTTGATGTTTATTGTAAAACCCTTAGTTAGTTAACCATTGGAGGGAATATTTTTATGATTACCTGTTGCTTTTGTCTCTGAATTTTGCCATTTGCTTTACTTATCAGGTGTAAGCTATACTTTTCCTGTCGATTTATAATTTTATTGAAATTATTTATGTATAAATGAGTTATTTGTTTGGACGACCAAAACTAATGTTTGTTTATTTGAAATAATGTTTATTTAGTATTTAATAATCTGCTTTGATTTTACGATAGTAATTGAAGTTAGCCATAACGATGTAGTATATATTTTTGGTTGTAACTTTACAATGTCACGATGTTGTTTAATTTTTCCAAAGGTATGTTTTGACCGCTGCAATCATAATGAATAATTTTTAACGTTTGCTCACTAGATTTCATGTATATTATTAACTGGCATGCTTTTACATATAAACATTTAACGCCTGAATCTGGGCCTGGTTTTATGCTGTAAGCTTTTGGTATGTTTTGCTGTCTACATATTTTATAATGTTTGATATTTGTGATGCTTTTGACATTTTTATTTTATGTGTAATTGTTTTATTTCAGCATATTAACCACATATTCCACTGCATCTCTCATATCTCGGTTTAAACTTGATTATATATTTTGTTGTTTTTGTATATCCTATTATCTAGCCGATGTTCCTATAAAATTAACTAGTATTTAACGTTTGTGATAATTGTTGTGATGTAATTAGCTTGAACCTCTGGTATGACCGACCTTCACGTGCCTTACGCGTTTGCATTTAGGACTATGTTAGAGATAGTCTATTAAATAACCAGCGCCTTTTTAAATATGCGCAATCATACCATAAGTTCATTTCTGCGATTCATGTCGTCTTTGTCATTGTACTTGTAGTTGTACTCTTGCAAATAATAGGAAGTCGGCTAGCCTTTGTGAAATATTTTGTAACATGGGCTGGAAACGGTTAATGTATGTATGTGGGCGTGTGTGATCGAGCCTTGTTGAATATTACTAACATTTTATGTCCGTGTAGGGGGAGAACATTGGTAGTCAAGGCAGATTTTACCTTCCTGGTGTTCCCCTCTTTCAACTTTAGCTGGGTAGTATTAGTTATCCGACCTCAGTACTTACCAGAAAAGACTAGCTGGTTTACACTAACGTTTCTTCAGTTGTCACGTGAGCTATGCCTGGGTAACAGTTGACATCCCGTTAAATTCTATGTTGTGATCTGGGTATTTGTATGTTACCCGTCCCTGTCGAGATGTGTAAAATGCAGTTGGAAGTGTGAGGGCAGTTTGGGGTTTTCTCTGCCGTACTCTTTCCCCCATCGCCCAGGTTGAGTACGGCACTGTTTGCTTTGAATTTCAATTTTCTTAACTCTCATGCCAATGACCTACTTAGGGGTTATTATTTTGATTAAAATTCAGTTAGGAAAATACTGTAGTTTTATTTCAAACCTTCCCGCCTTAAAGCCATCTTTTCAGTGTAAGTTTGGGTTACATTATAACAACACAACGTAGGTGTCGTCGAGTCACTGCCACTAGATGTTAGATCATGGAGCCCGGTGTGCCGTTCATAGAGGGCGTTAGGTCAGCCTTCAGGTCGGTTACACTACACATCGCAACAAGAATAGATGTTGTAACTTGACTAGTCGCATTTAATGGAGTCATAACTGATGTAGTCAAAGTATTCTCTAACGTTTATCTAAAAATAAAAACGTTACATTAAGTGAAAATGCATACAAATACAATACCTTCGCCGTGTGGTAACTTTCTTTATGGTACAGCTGTACATTTCAGATACATGTTTGAAGATTTGTCGTCAGTTGTAAAGTGCTCGTGGCTGACACGATAATTATTAAATCATGATCTGGGTTTAATGTCTGCAGCTTAGGGTTGCATACTACATGTAACCATTCTGCAAAACGTAGTTTGTCTTTATTGGGATTTGGGAGTCTATGCCTAGTGGACGTTTTATTGTTGCATACTCCATGGAACAACCATATTGAAAGAGGTAGCTACAATATATAACTTTTAAATAAAAAATCAAAGCTTTAGATCTATTTGCAGATACATAGATTTAGAGTCAAGTTCCCCTAGACCTAATAAATAATTATGTTGTATACCTACTATATGTGGCAGAAATAATATAAAAAATGATACAAATATGCACTGCTTTTTTCAAAGCAGTTAAAACACCAATATATTATTTGATATCAAGTAAAACGTTAAATGTTATTAAAAAGCAATTTGCAAAAGTGCAAACCATAGATAAATAAGAGGAGATCCTCTGGTGGATAGAAAAGAATGGGAACTAAATTACGCGCATATTCGGTAGCGCACAGAGGCGCTGCAGTATCATGGAACTATATTTATTTAGCCTTCGTATGTCTCCGCTTATGTGTGAAGAATCGTGTGTAAACAACCTAATCTATTCTACTTGTTTTGTTTGGGAAGTCGTCCTTCACCATCTTGGAGTTAATTCTAATGGTATTGTTGTTTATTGCGAAATTCAAAGAATTGATGTTACAGGTATTTAATTTTTTAAGTCAGTGTTTAAAATACTAATTATATTACGGTTTTAGCATAGTTTTCCTTACAGTTTTAGTTGCTTTGTTCAGTAGTATTATTACTGGTAAATTATTAAATTATGATTGACGTAGCAGGTACCTAATTTTTTATATCAGCGTTTAAAATTATTAATTAAATATTGTAGTATACATCAGTGTAATACTTTTCATTTAATAGAGGAATGCAATGCCTATTGGGAAATTGATTTACCATTATGTTGCCAAAGGTTAAGTAAATGCATATTATACCAATATAACTGATAACAACTACAGAAGCAAAAAATGAATAGACGTGTTTACTATATGCTCGTGAAATCTTACAATACCTGTTCTACAAGTGGAAAATATTTTTGCAAGAATATTATTAGTTTGATCTCAGTATGCCTGGAAGTGAACGTAATCTAAGATCTGCTGCTTCAGACAGTGATGAAAAAGATTATGCTGTTGTACTACGCATTGTTAAAACTGTTTCAACTTCATCTACATTTATCGAAGATATTTGTAACAAAATAACTAAACGAATTTCTGATAAAATTGAGGACATGTATAGAGCTTTCGCTAATACAATTCAAAACCCACAGTTAGAACTTTGTGTTGCACAAAAGGTTATCAACATTCAAGAAGACAAACTTGACACTTTCGAGCAATATGCAAGATGTAATAGTTTGCGTATTTATGGCCTGCTAGAATCCCCGAATGAAAATCTGATACTATACTTGTAAATATGTTTCAGGAAAAATTAGGCGTTGTTGTATGCACGTGTTCCATGGATAGAAGTCATCGAATATTTCAAAAGTCGAAGGTAAACTTAAGCTGATTATTATAAGATTTAATTCATATAACATACGAAAACTTGTTGACAAACAAAGATTCAAATAAAAGGATGTTGTAACATATCTTTTTATGATAGACCACGCGACCCTCACCTGTTGGGAATATACGCTGCGCAGTGCTGTGCCGTGTGCTATCAGTTGTATCGAGAGTATCGTTTAAGCCGTTGTGGCGTAACGAAGCGACTCTCTTGCGTGCTCGCGTTTCGGGTATGAGTTGGCTTCTTTTGTACATTAAGATACCCTACAAACTGGGTTACAGTTGACATGCCCACGAGAACTGCTGCAGACATTCGTGCTGAGCAGTTGAAAGACGAAGAATTAGCTAAAATAATTCGTACGTTTGAAGACGTTTCATGTCATGATTTCACAAAATGGACCGATCGTGGTTACATCATGACTAATGGTATTTTATATCATTATAATTCTGAGGAGGATGGGGATGAAGCGCAATTAGTGGTGCCTGCTCATGAACGAGCCCGTGTTCTGAAAGAGTATCACGATGCACCAACTGCTGCCCATTACGGTGCTGAACGTACCTTAGAGAATTATGAAAGTGTACTATTTTGTTGGTATGCGCCGATACATTTATGATTATGTTAAGTCGTGCCTGGAGTGCCAACGGTACAAAGTGAGTAATCAAAAACCTGCTGGTTTAGTTCAAACACCTGTGTACAATCAGAGGTTTGAAGTGCTGTCAATTGATCTATTTGGACCTCTTCCCGAATCGGTTAATGGGGAGAAATTGATCTTAATTGTAGAAGATCCTAGTACCAAATGGGTTGAGCTATTTGCTCTAGTGCGTGCTACCACGCAGGAATGCGCTAAAGTACTTGTTAATGAAGTTTTCTTTAGGTATGGGATACCTCGTAAAATAACAAGTGATAACGGCACACAATTTGTATCAGCTGTTATGCAAAAAGTTTGCCATTGTTTAGGAATTAAACAGCACTTGATACCATTGTATCATCCTGCCGCAAATATTGTGGAAAGGAAAAACCGAGATTTAAAGCCTCGCTTGGCCATTCTTGTAAAAGAAGACCACGCTTCATGGGTTGATAAATTGCCTGTGATTCGGTTTGCTATGAATTCCGTTTATAGTCAAAGCACTGGTTATACCGCTGCTTTTCTCACGTTTGGTAGGGAGCTGAGAACTCCAGATCAGGTTCAAAACGATCTTCCCGTAGTGGTACAGTCAGAAAATTTTGTGGCGCAGATCACGCCCTTTTTAGATAAAATGGCTCGAACCTGGGTTGAAGCCAAACAAACGCATGAAATGCAACAGGATCGTCAGAAAATAATGCTGACAGGAAAAGAAATCCAAATCCTGATTACAGCGTAGATGATAAAGTTATGGTCACCACTCATACTCAAAGTAATGCTTTTAAAAAGGTTACTTCAAAATTGCATCCACGTAAAGATGGGCCTTATGTAATTATAAAAAGGTTTCGCCTACTTCGTATCAAATCGCTGATTTGAAAAACCCTAAAGTGCCCCTAGGTGTATACCATTCGTCAGCGTTAACGATTTACCATGGTTTAGAAGATGCACCACCTGTAGTTCCAATTCGGAAACGTGGCAGACCTAGGAAAAAGAAATGTTCTGTTGTTGTTGACCCCTCGCCGAGACGGCTTAGAGGTCAAAGGGGGAGATTGTAACATATCTTTTTATGATAAACCACGCGACCCTCACCTGTTGGGAATATACGTTGCGCAGTGCTGTGCTATCAGTTGTATCGAGAGTATCGTTTAAGCCGTTGTGGCGTAACGAAACGACTCTCTTGCGTGCTTGCGTTTCGGGTATGAGTTGGCTTCTTTTGTACATTAAGATACCCTACAAACTATTATTGTTCATTACTTTTGTATAAAGTGTATAGTTTGTTAAAATGTGTAAACACTCACCTAAGTTTTATATGTTTATCGGTTGAGTTTCATTAATTAAAAATAGTTATTACGTGTGTGCTTTATTTTAAAGATCACCGAAGCCTACCCCTGAGATTATCATAAAGCTAGCCAAATGAAATAATCTACCGTGTCCCTAATTAATATAAAAACCTCACATAAATTTGTCACCCAACCCGTGGCATTTAAAATAAGCGCGCATATGTTGTCGATAAACTATTAAAAGTGTTGTGTTTTCAAGCAAGGTCAAGGTGCAGACGGAATAAGGATTTGGTTTGTAAACACCTGCTTGCCTGGTTTTATAGATAAGAATGTATACAACAGGTATTTATGTATCTTTCAGTGGCTTTAACTGTTTTTAAGTTTTGTATTGCTTATATAACTGCTTCTGTTTATGTATTGTTTTGAAGTATGTATAGCAATTTCAAAAATGTTCGTATTAGATAGAACTATAAACAGTGTCTTATGAAACTGGTAGTGTTTCTTAATTTAATGACTGTTCTGAAAATATTTTGTTCGGTAAACGTGTACATTATAACGTATTCGCGACGTGCTCGCGTTTTGTTTCAACCAGAAGCATACCTGAGATTGTGGTAACCAACCCCTTTGGAAGGACAGCTTGGTTGTAAAGAGTTTTTACGGGTTATAATTATTTTGATAATTTTATTTACAAACTCGTATGTCACACGATTATTTTTTAAGAAGTAAACAAACTTCCACAAACATGAATGATTCAACGAGTGAATCTGTGACTTTGTCCAAGGAACAGTTTGAAGCATTATTACAAAGTATCCGTAGTGTAAATATTAATAATGTTAACCCTCCAGCAGCGACAGGGGAAAACTTTTCTGTGTCTTTCGCGTTTTGATGGTAAAAAAGGCACAGATGTGAACGCATTTATTGACGCAATTGAAGTTTACAAAGATTGTTCGCAAGTAGATTTATTTATTTATTGCATATACGTTACAATTTCAATGTACAATTACAATTATAGCTTATAGAATCTAGACAGTTTTAGGAGAATAACTATATACAATTAAAGACATTTAAAATTAAATAATATTGTACATGGTGTTATAGTTATGTATATACAAAATTAAGCACCTAAGTGATTAAACACTTGTATGTGCTAGGATAATAGTAAACAAAAATTATTAAATGTAATAAACAAATAAAACACGTTGTATTGGATGGTGTTAGTAAGCATATAGATATAGATTAGTAATTGTAACAAGGTAAATTAGTATAAGAGTTTCAATAATTTGCTGTAGTTTTTGTATATGAATTCTTTTGATTCGTATGAATACTGTTTTATTTTACTAAGCTGTTTAATTTCAATTGGCAACTGATTAAAAATGCTGGGTATAGTATAGCTTGGTAGTCTTTGACAAAGAGTTCTATTAAATTTTGGTACTTGTATTAGCTTTTGCGAAGTACTGCGAGCATTGTAGCTTGGTAATGAGTATGTATTTAGTAATTTATTCCTAAAAGCAAACATACATATACTGTGAAAGTACAGTGATCGAAGATTTGGTATTTCTTTTGTATAAAGCATATTTGAGTGAGTTCTCTTGGGTTTGTTTAAGATAACTTTTAGAATATAGTTCTGTGTTGTATTAAGTTTTTGTAATGCATTATTATACAAACCGCCCCATAAAAGTATCCCATAGCGGAATATAGATTCAACTAGTGATTTGTAGGTTATTAGAAGAAGTTTTTTAAGTTGATAAAATTTGTATATAAGTTTTCTAACTTTCTTTGTTAAATAGTCAACATGGTTAGACCATTTTAGATTTCTATCTATGATTATGCCTAAATATTTCACTTGGTTTGCTTCACAAATTTCATCTTCTAGGCTAGATACCTTTATACTTGTAAAGTCGGGCCTATTTACTTCAGTTACTCCAAATGCAATATATAGTGATTTGCTAATATTCAACGACATTTGATACAAATTAAGCCAGTTCATGATTTTTTTTATACCATTAGCGACAGCTCGTTTGCAGTTTTTCCAAGAGTTACCTCTAAAAATAACCACAGTATCATCAGAATATGATATTATTTTTGCAGATATTTTAATGGATAGTAGTGAATTTATATAAACTAAGAATAGTATTGGGCTAAGTACTGTGCCTTGCGGGACTCCAATTTGAATTATCTCAGGTTTGCTTAATTCATTATTTATTTTAACTCTTTGTATCCTATTGGATAAGTAACTACGCATTAAGTCCAATGCTATGCCTCGAATTCCAATCTGCTCTAAGGTATTTAGAAGCAAGTCATGGTTAACCGGGTCAAAATCCTTTGCCAGGTCAAGGAAAACTGCGATGCACTTTTGGTTGGAATTGAGACTATCTGTTATGTTTGAAATTACAGAGTACATAGCATCATTTGTAGATTTATTTTCTTGAAAGCCAAATTGTAAATCATGTAGTATTTTATTTTTAGCAAAAAATTTCATTAAACGAGACTTTAAACATTTTTCAAAAATTTTACCAAAATTATTTATCACGCTAATAGGCCTATAGTTATTAATTTTGGTTTTGTCTCCACTTTTATATATAGGAGTGATTATTGATGATTTAAATTGACTGGGTACCTTACCCTTTTCAAAAATCAAGTTAACTATGTGAATTAAAGGCTTTATTAAGTATTTATGGTTTCTTTTAATTAAGGCTGCAGTTATTTTATCTGGTCCTGGTGAACTGTTCGTCTTTAGGGAAGATATGTGTGTAATAATTTCATTTTCCGTTACTGGATATAAAAACATAGATTCGCGGATTCTTTGTAAATTGTCATTGTTTGCATTCACTGTTTTCTCGATGTTTTTGACTAATTTTAATGCCACATTAGCAAAGTAGTTGTTACAGTAGTTTGCAGCATTTTTGTTGTTATCAAAAGATTCATTATCTTCCTTTAAGATTGTAAGCATGTTTGTATGATATACTTTCTCATTAGTAGCATCTGAAATTAGCTGGTATATCTTTTTAAGGTTATTTTATTTTGGTCAATGTTTGTCTTATAGTAGTCATTTTTTGTTTTTTAGCAGTTTATTTAAAATGTTTCTGTATATTTTGTAATCATTCTCTAGTGCTGGCGAAAAATGTTGGTTTAATTTTTTTTTAAGTTTATCTCTCGTTTTTATTGAGCTTATAAGACCGAGAGTAATCCAGGGCTTTATTTTCTGGACTTTTCTTGTATATGTCATGATTTTTGTTGAGATTTTTATGAAATTATTAATCACAATTTCAAATGTATTTGTTGCATTTTGCGGGTCATCTTGGGTCATTATGCTGTCCCAATTTTCCTGTTTGAGGAGAATTTCTAATTTTTTATAGTCTATCACCTGGATTTTTGAAGTATAGGGTTTATCAACTTTCGGTATAGTTAGTGTTTTAGATTTTATACTTAATAGCAATGGATAGTGATCAGTAATATGACAGGTAAAAATACGAGTCCTAAACTGAAAATTATGTCTGATAGGACTTTTTATAAATATGTGATCAATGCAAGATTGTGATTGAGATGTTATGCGGGTGGGTTTATTAATGTAGGGTACAAGACCATGTCTTGCAAGACTAGAAAGGTATTTATTTACATAAACGTCGTTTTCATTTAACAGGTCAATGTTTACATCTCCTGTTAGTATTTCAATAGTTGATCTTTTCCTGTTCTTGTCGAGATAATCATCAAGTTCATTAATAAAAATAATCAAGTTACTAGGGTTGGGTCTATACAATGCAATTAATCTAATTGAGATAGTTTCAATGATTAAGTCAACAATGCTTAGAGTAACACCACATTCAATTAGCTTGTGATTAAAATTACTGTAATTTATGTTCGATCTAATGAAGATGATAACACCATCATTTTTGTTAAAATTTCCTTCACTATATAAAGTTGTATAGCCGTAGAGGTTTATATTGCTTATGGCAACACCTTGAAAACTTTCACTTAAGACAAATATATCACAAGTTAGTTTGTAAGTTTCGTACAGAGCAAGGAATTCATCAAAGTTTTTGTTAATGCTACGAATATTCAAGTGCATTATGTTAATGGGATAATCTTGATCTATTAGTACAGTTGAATATTTATTAGGCTCCAAATAGTAGTCACAATGATCCTGCTCTAATTGATTAATGTTGCTTAAAACAATATCCTGATCAAGAATTACCATCAGGGAGAGTAATCAATTTTATTTCTAAGTCGCTTGATATGAAATTGCAGTGTCTGGCAATTTAAATCGGTTGAGCAGTGATTAATTTCATTCTTAAGACCATATTTATTATTAGAATTAACACAGTTAATGCAGATTTTTTTTGTTGGGTTCGTGTTCTTCACTACAATGAGGACAGTGTAACTTGTTTATACAATTTTGACTTTTGTGGTAATATTCTTGACATTTATAGCACCGTGGAATCGATAAATCTTCTAAAACAGGTAGGCGTTCCCATCCAATATAAATATGTCTAAGGCGCATTAGTTCGTTAAATGACTTAGGTGAGCATTCCCCAAATATGGTATAAAGACCATTTCTATTATTTTTTATGTATGTTATATTTAAATCTTCTACAGTGTCATTTTGCTGAAGTAAGGATGTTGCTATGTCTTCCTTAGACCGTTTCTGTGAATAGTTTAGCAACTTAAATCGAGGTTTACGTAGTTGTGGAGTTTCAATGATGTACTTGTCCTTCAGTATATCTTTTGGCGCTGTTTCCAATACTCCTGCTTCTTTCCTACTGTTGCATTTAATTATAACTGATCCAGTTTTAGAGGTAATTATATTCTTGATTCTCACATTTATTGTTGCTGGATTAATGTTACTAATAATTTCTTTCTTTGTTTGTTCAGGGTTTTGCGTGTTTCTTGGTTTAATTATTATGTCAGGAATGTTGTGTTGATTTTTTAAGGTAGAGGTTTCAATAGTTCTCTTTATTACCCCTGCATATGTTGGACTAGTCGGTTCACTTAATTGCTTTTGTTCATATTGGGAAAGTTTTTCTTGTAATAATTGTATGATTTCCTGTTTATCATTTATTATTATGTCTTTGTCTTTAATGATTAATTTTAGACTTTCTGTATAATCATTGTTTCTACATTTTTTGCAATAAAACTTGAGAACACGTTTTTGTAACGGTAAACATTTCAATTCTGATGCTGATAAATCAGAACACTCTGTACATATTGGATTCCTACAATTATCATATTGGTTACATGGAATCTTTGTATCCTTTGTATGCTGTTTAATTACCTTGCATAAGTTGCACTCCATGATGTTAAAATCATTTCAGATAATATATTGTAGTGGAATTTCTTGTATACACAGCTGTTCTTGATGTTATTATCAGAGTATTGTTGTTTATAGAATTGAATGAAGTTTATCTTATCAGAGGTAAAGGTCAAACTTTTGTTATACTGTATTGAATATCAATTATTATAAGTTGATTTTATTGTTTTTGCAATTTTTTTATTCACTTAACCAATTACACTAAACTCAGTATATAGACCTGTTAATCAGTTACACACAGATACCAAATACTTCTAATAAATTTAAGTATTACACTTTGAATACACAAATAACAGCAGAGCAATTTAAACATGACTTCACACCACACCACACATTTCATTATCAAATGATTATAATGCTCTTCGAGGACTTTCTATGCTTTTATGTGGATTTGCATCGTCTTGGTGGCAAGGTGTGAAAGCTGATGTAAACAATTGGTCACATGCTTTAACTTTATTACGTACCACGTTTGGACCTAAAAAACCTCCATATCGTGTTTATAGAGAATTATTCTCTCGAGAGCAAGATGCTTGCATTCCGACGGACGTTTTCGTTTGTCAATGTCGTAATATTTTAGCAAATTTACCGGTTAACACTTTAAGTGAAGCTATACAGTTAGATATGGTGTATGGGCTTTTAAATATTCAAATACGTGAGGATTCCTCGCGATAGTGTTAATTCTTTTACTGAACTTTTGGAACGCGCGCGTTTGATTGAAAAAACTTTCGTGGAAAAACGTATTGATCGCGCTGAAAATTATAAATCAGTGGATAAAGTAATTTCTAAAAATACGAAATCAACCCACAATGTTCGATGTGGTTACTGTAAGACATTTGGTCATAAAACAGATGATTGTCGTAAATTAGCTCGCAAAGAGACTGCTCAAGTAAACAATACAATTAGTGCTAACCCTATTTCGTGTTTTGGTTGTGGAAACCCGGGTTATATTCGCGCTAACTGTCCGAAATGTAAAACTACAACAAATACACAATAAGTGAATTCCATGAAATTCTGTGGTATATATTTAAAAGATAGGCTGGTTAAACCCCGCCCTCGTCCTACTTTATATGTGCAAATATTAGGTATGTCTGGCACTGGTATTATAGATACTGCTGCAAAACAAAGTGTTGCTAGCGACTCGTTGCATAAAGCCTTGTTGGCAAAAGGTCAAAAGTTTTACGAAGATCAAGTTACGGTTAAACTTGCTGACGGAAGCACTTCGTTTCAAAATATCTTAGTAACCAATGTAAATGTTTTTCTAAATGGTCGTTCCATTAACACATCTTTCATTGTTTTACCTCATGCTAAGAACAACTTGACCTTATTTGGTATAGATTTTCTCGAAGGACGCAAAACTTGTTTTAGACATTTCCAATCGTACGTGGAATTTTGCAGACAACGCAAAACAGAAATTTGTGTTAGATTTTGAAATAGTGAACTGCAAGCTGCACATTGCTATAGATTCCATTAGTGCGTTACGTTCTAACGAAGGAACCATGCTTGATTCTTCCCAAGTTTCTCGTTTAGACCGCTTAGTTAAAGCAAACGAAAATACTTTCCGACTAGGGGGAGGGACCACCCCATTTACGGAACACAGAATAGAAACAGCGGATCACCCGCCTATTGCTGTCCCACCATACCGTATGTCGCCCTCTAACAAGGAAATTATGCAGAAAGAAATCGATAGAATGCTTAGTGAAGGCGTAATTGAAGAGTGTGAATCACGATGGGCCGCCCCAGTGGTCCTTGTGCCAAAGAAAGACGGTTCAACTCGTGTTTGTGTAGAGTACCGCAAACTTAATGCTATTACTACACCAGATTCGTATCCATTGCCTCGTATGGATGATTTGTTACATGCCACAAAACGTACATTTTTTATGTCAACTTTAGACTTAAGATCTGGTTATCATCAAATTAGTGTTCGCGAATCAGATCGAGATAAAACTGCTTTCGTGTGTCCTTTTGGTATGTTTCGTTATAAAGTAATGCCGTTTGGTTTACGAAACGGCCCAGCTACTTTTCAAAGGCTAATTGATATATTTAGACGTAGACTGGGAGATATGCTGATTTTAGCATATTTGGATGATCTTCTAGTACTGTCAGAAACATTTGACTCACATCTTAATGATTTGGAAAAAGTTTTCGAAAGGTTAAAACAATTTAAGTTAACTCTCAATAGGGAAAAATGTGTTTTTGCTTGTTCAAGCATAAAATATTTAGGTCATGTTATCACACCGAATGGAATTGAGGTTGATCCAGAAAAAACTTCTGCCATTACTAATATGCCTAAACCACGCAATGTTAAAGATGTGCAATCTTTTTTACAGACTTGCTCATGGTATCGACGTTTTGTCGAAGGGTTTGCTGAAATTTCTAAACCTCTTTCTGACCTGACAAAGAAAAATGTTAAATGGGTTTGGAATGAAAGTCATCAAAAGGCTTTTGATTCTTTAAAAAAATCTCTTGTTACTGCCCCAATTTTACAGCAAAATGATGGTACGAAACCATACATTTTAAGGACTGATGCGTCTGCGTACGCTTTGGGCGCTGTTTTACTGCAAGGGGAAGGGCCTGATGAACGCCCAATAGAATATGCGTCAAGATTATTGACGTCTGCTGAAAGAAATTATAATTGCACCGAACGCGAAGCTCTTTGTGTGGTATGGAGCCTGATTAAATTTCGAGGTTACCTAGACACATCGTCAGTAATAGTTACTACTGACCATCAACCTCTAAAGTGGTTGTTAAGGTTACGGTCGCCTACTGGTCGACTTGCGCGTTGGGCATTAATGATTCAAAGTTATAACATTCGGATTGATTACATACCAGGTCGTTGTAATTTTATTGCCGATTGTTTATCTCGTCCGCCGTGTGGACATGATACCAAAACCGCGTGTGATGTGTGCTTGGTTACAGTTGACATGCCCACGAGAACTGCTGCAGACATTCGTGCTGAGCAGTTGAAAGACGAAGAATTAGCTAAAATAATTCGTACGTTTGAAGACGTTTCATGTCATGATTTCACAAAATGGACCGATCGTGGTTACATCATGACTAATGGTATTTTATATCATTATAATTCTGAGGAGGATGGGGATGAAGCGCAATTAGTGGTGCCTGCTCATGAACGAGCCCGTGTTCTGAAAGAGTATCACGATGCACCAACTGCTGCCCATTACGGTGCTGAACGTACCTTAGAGAATTATGAAAGTGTACTATTTTGTTGGTATGCGCCGATACATTTATGATTATGTTAAGTCGTGCCTGGAGTGCCAACGGTACAAAGCGAGTAATCAAAAACCTGCTGGTTTAGTTCAAACACCTGTGTACAATCAGAGGTTTGAAGTGCTGTCAATTGATCTATTTGGACCTCTTCCCGAATCGGTTAATGGGGAGAAATGGATCTTAATTGTAGAAGATCCTAGTACCAAATGGGTTGAGCTATTTGCTCTAGTGCGTGCTACCACGCAGGAATGCGCTAAAGTACTTGTTAATGAAGTTTTCTTTAGGTATGGGATACCTCGTAAAATAACAAGTGATAACGGCACACAATTTGTATCAGCTGTTATGTAAAACGTTTGCCATTGTTTAGGAATTAAACAGCACTTGATACCATTGTATCATCCTGCCGCAAATATTGTGGAAAGGAAAAACCGAGATTTAAAGCCTCGCTTGGCCATTCTTGTAAAAGAAGACCACGCTTCATGGGTTGATAAATTGCCTGTGATTCGGTTTGCTATGAATTCGGTTTATAGTCAAAACACTGGTTATACCGCTGCTTTTCTCACGTTTGGTAGGGAGCTGAGAACTCCAGATCAGGTTCAAAACGATCTTCCCGTAGTGGTACAGTCAGAAAATTTTGTGCCGCAGATCACGCCCTTTTTAGATAAAATGGCTCGAACCTAGGTTGAAGCCAAACAAACGCATGAAATGCAACAGGATCGTCAGAAAATATATGCTGACAGGAAAAGAAATCCAAATCCTGATTACAGCGTAAATGATAAAGTTATGGTCACCACTCATACTCAAAGTAATGCTTTTAAAAAGGTTACTTCAAAATTGCATCCACGTAAAGATGGGCCTTATGTAATTATAAAAAAGGTTTCGCCTACTTCGTATCGAAAAACCCTAAAGTGCCCCTAGGTGTATACCATTCGTCAGCGTTAACGATTTACCATGGTTTAGAAGATGCACCACCTGTAGTTCCAATTCGGAAACGTGGCAGACCTAGGAAAAAGAAATGTTCTGTTGTTGTTGACCCCTCGCCGAGACGGCTTAGAGGTCAAAGGGGGAGATTGTAACATATCTTTTTATGATAAACCACGCGACCCTCACCTGTTGGGAATATACGTTGCGCAGTGCTGTGCTATCAGTTGTATCGAGAGTATCGTTTAAGCCGTTGTGGCATAACGAAACGACTCTCTTGCGTGCTCGCGTTTCGGGTATGAGTTGGCTTCTTTGTACATTAAGATACCCTACAAACTATTATTGTTCATTACTTTTGTATAAAGTGTATAGTTTGTTAAAATGTGTAAACACTCACCTAAGTTTTATATGTTTATCGGTTGAGTTTCATTAATTAAAAATAGTTATTACGTGTGTGCTTTATTTTAAAGATCACCGAAGCCTACCCCTGAGATTATCATAAAGCTAGCCAAATGAAATAATCTACCGTGTCCCTAATTAATATAAAAACCTCACAATGTGTCATAATTATTAAAGAGGATTTAACATTGTCTGGTCAAAATTTTAAGATACGCCAAAATTTTAATTATCGTAGTACTTGGAGTAATTAGGGTAGTATTTTTCATAAAGTTAACAATAAAATTCATAAATTAAACAATATAGCTGATTTCATTATCTTAACTAAAAATATAATTATTAATATTGTTGTTTAAATTTTTTCATCTGTTACTATTTTAATTACGATCTTATAATAATGAATGGACATTAACTAGTTCACCTGTTAACCTTGAGCTCGTAATAACACAAACAATAATTTGAACTCGTTTAATTTAGACTACATTAATTTGATTTATTTATTTTGAAATTTTGATTTTTGTTATTGTATATATGCTATAGTGCGGTAGTGTTACAAACAATTAATTTTGGTATTTTATAACCACTACTTAAGTTCTATAGTGTTATTATATAATTTTATTAGTTTTCAACTAGTATTCTTATTACATTATACTGGATTTACTAACTATTATCGATGATTTAAGTGGTTACCCTTTTGCACTTAATTCCTTTGACTGTGTTGAAGATGATCAGGCTTTTGTTTGTAATAGAATTGAAGACTTGAAAAGTTTTAGCGTTTACCATTTAAATATAAGAAGTGTTTTGAAAAATGTAGACTTCCTTTTAATCCATCTTAGTGAATGTCATACGTACGATATTATTTTATTGGAAACTCTGATAATTAATAATATAAATTCTGTTATTATTTGCAACTGCTTGGTTTTTTATAGTGAAGGCAGGTACAGTCAAAAAATGATGGCAAAATGGTTTGTTAGTAATAACTGCATTATTGAATCTCAAAATCTATTTATTCCAAAAATACGTTTATTCATTCAGTAATTCAAAAGAGTAACTTAAAATTGGCATTACTGCTGTTTATAGATTACCTCCTACAAACACAATGAATTTCATACAAGACTTAAACAGAATTTTTTCTAATATCTTTACCACGTGTGAGATTTTTGTAAGAGATATTAGCATTGACTTGTGTAGCAAAAGAGTACCTTTAGCAAGTACTTAGACGTACTAGCAGCAAATGGTTTTTTATTTTTAATTAATACCACAGCAAGAATTACAAACCTCAGTAGCACCTTCCTTGATGATATTTTTTTTAAATTAAATAAAAGTAACTTAAAACTAACTTTATATTCTCATATCATTCATAACGGTATAACCGATTATTACCCTACGTCATTACATATTGTACCAAAACCATCTGAATTTGAACATGCTAATAATATTTTCAAACCTCAGTATTCACACAAAGTTTTATACTCAAATATAAATCGATGCCTTTCAAATATTGATTGATAGGACTATTTCAATAATATTACCGATACTAATGAGGCGACAATTAAGCTTAACACTTTCGAAAGATTAGTTGAGATTAATACTGTTAAAACTATATTACTATCGGTTCCTAAAAACATCAAACCATGGGTTACGATCGGTCTTCTCAAATCAATTCGAATACGCAATAAATTAAAACATGCTACATCAAAAAATCCCAATACTTAAAATATTAAAACTTACAAACAATATAGAAATCAGCTAACTTCATTAATAGGTATTACTAAGAATACTTATCACCAAAGTAAGCTTAATTATACGTGTGGCGACATTAGAAAGACATGACGTATTATTAAAAACGTAAAGGTGATCTCCCAAGCAAAATATATCAGTATTGAATACTGAAACTGATGGTGTAGTTACTAATACAGAAATGATAGCTTCCTTGTTTAATAAGCATTTTAATTCTGTTGGAAAGAACTTCAATAAATTAAAAGATACTTGCAAGAATGCTAATTCTAATAAAAATTGAGTCTAATATTAATAAATTAAAACATCATTCTTTTACGATGTCTAGTATTTTAAATTCCAATCTAGTTAAACAAACAAAAAATCAAATTCTTGTGTTTTTGAATATAAAATTTAATGTGTTTTAGTTCTGGTGTTTTTCCTACCGTCTTCGAAAATTTGTTTGTAATCCCACTATACAAAATGGTGATAAAACTATTATCAACAACTATTGTTCGATTTCTTTAACTTCCGTTTTCGGTAGAATTCTCGAAGAATGCATTAAAATCCTCCTTTCATCTTTCTTCAAAAAATTTAACATTTTGACTAAGCAACAATTTGGCTTCAGAAAAAATTCATCCATGGAACGTGCTTTATATGCAGTAACCAATGCAATCTACTCAAAAATGGAAAATAGTTCTAAGCAAGTAGCAGTTTGCCTTGATGTGTGTAAAGCATTCAATAGTTTCTCATAGCAAATTATTGCAGAAACTACATCCTAGGGGAACTGCATATCTACTTTTGGAGGACTGCCTTAAAGATAGATGTCAACGTGTTTTTGTTTAACGGTATACTAAGTAATTCTTTGACGGTAGAGTTTAGCGTTCTGCAAGGAACTGTATTAGGTCCGCTTTTATTTCTTGTATACATTAATGATCTAGCTTTACTCGACACAGGTGGAAAATTATTTTTATTTGGAGACGATGCAGTTATTCTTTTTGAAGATGATTGGCTTGAAGTTAACAAGAAATCTGCTGTTGGCATAGAGCTTGTTAATGCATGGTTAGTCAATAACTTGGCTAACTTTAAATTTACATAAAAGAAAATATATTACATTTTGCCCTAGCTTGGCTGGTATGCCATCTTCTTGGATGGAATTAGCCATTCATAAAATAGATAGTATAAGATCTACATGTCTGTGTCTTGTTATTGAGATAGTTAGCAAAATTAAATATTTGGGTGTAATGTTAGACCAACATTTAAGATGGCACGCACATATTGCATACATTACATCTAAAATCAGATACCGATTTATAAATTCTACCAATTAAGAAGTACTATATCTTAAGATGATTTACTATGCATTTGTGGAGTCTATAATTAGATACGGTATTGTATTTGGGGTGGTACTTTTTCAACTATTTTGTTGCCTTTACTAATAGCACACAAGTTTATTATCAAAGTCATGCCTAAAAAGGATATATATCTTCCATCAGATATCCTATTTTCAGAGACTAATTTATTACCACTTAGAATACTTTAATGTACTTTACTGTTTCTGTATAAAAATCTCTACCCTAAAAAATGTATAGACATTCTTATTACACTAGATGAATAGATAAAAAACGAATCAGAACTTACTCGACCGCTTATAACATTAACTCAACATTGTTTTTTATTTAGGTCCAAGGCATTTCAATACTTTACCTGCTTGCTATAAAACTATAAACAGCATTTAGATTATATAAAAAACAAGTTACAAAATATTTACTTGATAATATGAAAAAATATAATATTACATTTACTAATGTTTTTCAAGGCCCAATTTTAGGTTGAACTTGACCATTTTTTTTGTCAGTTTCTAGATAAATATTTTTTTGCAATTTTTTATAAATGTATTGTATTTATAACTTAGTTTACTATTCACAGTTTTCTGTTGAACTATTTATGTATTCAGTCTCACAAACTCTTAGGTGCTGAATCTCTGTCATATATATCTCTGTAATGACAAAACTATTTAATACAATACAAAAAAAGGATCGAGACTGTAAAATTAGCTCTTATAGATATTGACTAATGCATGTCTATAATAGATTTAATTAATTAACAAACGAAACTTCTTTATATTCCAATTATTTGTGTTTAATTATTTATTTAATTAAACTTGATATAATGATTGCATCTGTATTATATTTATGACACATTAAGGTTATTTATTGATTTATTATTTTGTACTGTTGCTGAGTGTGATGTATAATAAAGAATATTTACATCAATAAATCATTATTCATTTTTTGTTTAGCTCTCATCAATAAATTTATTTAAAAACTTATTTTCAAAACTCAACAATATGTATGAAACAGGTTGAATTAAAATTCATTTATTTTCCATATATGCTTAAAATGAATTTTAATTCAACCTGTTTCATACATATTGTTGAGTTTTGAAAATAAGTTTTTAGGTAAATCTTAGTGGCAGTATTTTGAATTTCCCACTATTAGCTCTTGTTTTCATCGGTAGTCCCTAGAGGCGCTACAGGTTTTAGCCGTAATTGTTGTCTCAACTTTTTTACGTTGAATTGGTGACTCTCTTACTGTGTGTTCTCTATAGGCGATTTTTCGCCACATACTTGAATTGTTGGAGTATAGTATGTCGAAGTATTCCTCCACTATTTAAGAAACACATAACACACAAAATATAAAGGTATCGATAGGAGACCTTGAGATACTATTCAGTTCTCAACTCAGAAAGTAGAGGCGCTTAGTTCAATCACGTGATCGTATATTTTGATCAAAACTACAAAACGCGCATTTGACATAAAAACGTAGTTGACATCTTGACCATAGACAACTAATATTTTGATCACATGGTTTAAACTTTATTTGCTAATTCCTTTGTTCTTGTACTAATTGTTCTTGTAGATAAATAGTAGCATAGTTTTACTTAAAAGACAATTCGGTAGTGTTTTGTTTAGCGACACAAGAAAAATTTTGCGTAATAATTGGTAAGTGTTTGAATTTGTTTCTGGTATTATCTAATCTTTTTACTGTATATATATATATATATATATATATATATATATATATATATATATTGCTGTGATATTTTAAAATCGAGCCTCACGAATTGGGCGCCATGAACTGCTGTGATATGCTCCTTTGTATGCGGGAACTGGCCCTTAAAAAGAACATTCGAGTCCCACCGATTGGGCGTCATAAACTGCTGTGATATGCTCCTTTGAATGCGGAAACTGGGTCCGTTCAACAAAAAAATTCTAGTCCCACCGCTTGATGCATCATAAACTGCTGTGATCCTGTTTTCGCCTCGGCTGCTCACCTAATTTTATAAACCTCCTCATTCATAAAAAAAAACAACACATTCCTACCACAAACATCAACGTTAACTCTATTTACATCAATATTCAGAATACATTAAATCTTCAAATTAAATTTCAGCATAAAATTCAGTTTTAAAAAGAATTTCAAGATTAATTTTATTATCATTTTAATGTGCATCCAGAATTAAGTCCTTGTTGGATGCCTACTAATTAATATAACAATATATGCAGAGTAAAAAGGGAGCATCTACCACCCCTTTACGTTAATTAACCAGGTTCGTCTAATTGAGCTCAAAGACATACCTAAAATTTCATCATAATCCAGAACATCAATACAAAATACCCCTTTCTACTTAAACAAGCAAATTTCATCTTAACATTAAAATTTTATGGTTAGTACAATTTCACTAATGTCCATTTAAAGTAAATCAATTATAAAGTAATTCAACACACACAAAAATGTCAAACAAAATGGTATCATTTACCTGAAGGTTACTGTCCTCGTAGCTTCAACGTACATCGTCCCTTTAGTTAATCACACCATTCCAACAGGATTATATTTACGGCTTCTAATTCTCAACGCTTTTAAAATTTTCTCCATCACCATTTATTTAAAGTTGTTTCTGGGCTTTTCCGGAACTCATCTGTGTATATCTGACCCTTGTTTCGTGGATCCAGACACGTATTTGAACCATTTAATTATTAACACCCCGAAAATAGCAAAGAAATTCATGCGTCTTTCACCAATATACGCCAAAACTGCCTACTTTTGTGTATACATTTGTCGTTGTAAATTTTGCTAATTGGTACAGTGATACTAAATTTTATTACCTTGCATCTAAGTGCACTGAAGTACATTCATGTTAGCACGTAAATAACAAACTATTTTGAATCACTAAAATATACGAGCAAACTTTCAATTATTTTATCAAACTAAAATGCACTGTTTAACATCTTCAATCAAGTCGCGGATGTAAGAGCTTTTAACGCATCGAATAGTCAAAAGTCTAAGAGGCCGAAACTCATATTACCCCCTCTATATATAGCAAAAAGCCTGTCTGTCGGTCTGTTCCCCAAAACGGGTAATTCTAAAGAATTTCTCATTCTATGTTCCCAGTCCGTCGCTCGCGTGTCGGTTTTTACGAATTTTTCACTCGCCCCATTTAAATCTCAGAAAATTTCCACACGGCACGCAAACATGTCCGAGAAAAACTAATTAATTTTGTACAGAAATTGTTGTTTCTACCTCTGATATTTGCATCCTATTTTCAACCAATTGTGACCCTCGTGACGTTGCTTAAATCACGCCTTTCACTATATGTGTCTTTGCTTGACGCATTTTCTTTTTCCTTTTCCAACCTGTTCGTATTGGTGCAAATTGATATTCCTTATTATCGATTATATTTTAGTCCATGTGGACTATCTGGGTTTAATAACCCCGTATCGCACATTCTCGTGAATATTAAGCCCCGGTTTCTCCAAGATTCTTTGAAAACATTAATTATCTGCCAAATTTTCGCCGTACGTGATATTTAAACTACGCAGGTGTTCAAAATAATATTAATTCTCAGAGCTTTTTAAATAAACCCTGTTTTGTATTTCGTGCTAAAGCATCTGACCGTTTCCAATATCCTTAGAATCGACATGTTTATCTAAACAAATTAAACTGAAATTGCCTTTTAAAATACGCAGGTGTGTTCAAACATCCTACTCTAACTAACACTTCTAGGATTTGCATTTCATTGGGTTTTACAAGTTTCTATAGATATTAGCTGTTACTAACGATTCAATTAACTTCAATTAAAAATAATACCCTGTAATTTTTAGTGAATCCTAACTAAATATTAGTTATTATCTGTACGTTTTGTTCAATACCGGTTACTTGAAATAGAGTTCATTAAGATATAAATTTTGCACGTAATTTCCATTTGTTTCTGTATTAGGAATAATTAAATTACACGCAGAGCTTGTTAATACTGTTTCTTTTGATATAAAGCGTCTTGTACATAATTTAAATTTCTTATTTTTACTGAAACGACCGCATTTATTTATGCTTCAAGGTTTTAATAAAGCGTATTATTTAATAAATTCCTTATACACGGTGATTAAAATTATTTGATGTGAATATTTAATTTTCTACCCTGGTCTAAATATGAGTATTTTCCCCCTATTTGAATACAAATAATCCCACTTATTTGAATGCAAATATTAAGTATTTAGCCCAAAAAAAATTTACAAAAAAAAATTGCCTATCACTCTCTACCCTTATCTATCTAACTTACCTACTTTATCTCCAATTCAAAAAAAATATTTACACCTATCCTATATCCCTATCCTATTCCTAACTCTCACCTAATTCTATAAACTGAAATTATCCCTAACTTCATCCTACTCATCCATCTAATCCTATATACATCCTATATACCTGTCCTATTCCTAACTTTTAACTAATCTTCACTATACTTTACTTCCCTCTTCTATATACACCTATTCTATCCCTATTATCCTGACTCTTACATATTGCTTCTTCTTCAGTCCCTACACTTGTCTGTTTCTCATTTATCATTGCTTCCTTTTCTGCCGACAAACCAAACGATACTACTTTAAAATTCTCGATTTTTCCCTCTACGGAAAATCCTATGTACCTTCTAGAATTCTTATGTAATGGAATCCGCCAGAATGAATTCCTTAAATCTACTTTATTAAAAACAAACTTGCCACTTAACCTCGTCAAAAATAATTCTGCCTTCACCTGCTCCCGATATGCTGCTTCTACCCCCACTACTTCTGCATGTTTTTGTATTAAAGCTTGAACCTCTACTCTCCTCTCCTCTGGACATCTTATTGTGTTGATCTGTTTAACCTCATCATCCTCTACCTCTACTACATTAATACTAAACCCCGTGTCATCCTCTGTGACTTCATAACTGCCCTTCCATGGCACTACCCTATCTTTAATCCTTACTACCTTCCTTTCCATATCTATCAAAACCCCTAACTTCATCATACAGTCAACACCTAAAATACTCTGAAACTTCAGTCCAGGTACAATTACAGACTCCTGTTCACAGCTTAAACCTCCTATATCTATCCTAAGCACCACAACACTATTTACTACAGCAAACTTCTTTTTATTTGGAGCTACTAAATGGCTACACTTTATAGGCATAATTCTATCACAAACCTTATCCCTAATTTTACTGACGAATTCCTCCGATATTAAACTCGCCTCTGCCCCTGTATCAAGTAATACTTCTACATTATTCTCAAAAATTTCTAAATTAATAATTGGCAAACATAAATTTTCCTTAGTTTCTGGCTCTTCTTCCTCCTCAATTTTGAAAAATTCACGTGGATGTTCATATACATTTACACTGAAATCTAGTGGTCTGTCGCGTTCTAAAAATCCTGTCCAGGTCTGTTTTCCCTACTCGGTCCTGGTCTAGCCGTCACCTCAGCGTATGTCCTAGGCGTTTCCACTCGTTCCGCGTCTGTATTAGCAGTCCCGCTCATGTCTGGTGAACTATTCATTCTGGTAGGTCCCGGTCTCGGTGCAGGTCCCCTTCCTAAACTATTACTCCTAACGTATGGTCGTCGCTGTTCCCAGTTCTGTCGCTGGTATCCGTAACTATTCCCCCGTCTAGCGTAGTTGTCCCGTCTATTGTCAAACCTAACTGTGTTGATCTGTCTTTCCCTATTCTCCCGAGGTCGTCCACTACTTACGTCGTCGTACCTCTGCAGGTATTCCAAAAACATTTCTCTGTCCACTATGTTCTGTAGTGCTACGTGCTGTCTTATTTCTGCCTCGAAGTGTCGTGATAAATACTTAATAATTTGTCGGTCCGTCAGTGGTGGGTTCAGTTGCTTTGCTATGCTATACTTGCGTATAGCATATTGCTCCTACTTCTTGAAAATTCTCCTTAAATTTCCTGTGATTAAGTCGTCTCGTACCTGATCTTGTCTGTGGTCACTCCAGTAGTGCTTTAAAAATTTGTTTTCAAAGTCCTGATACGTGTCTATGTCCTGTCCTACTAAATTGTACCATGCTTCCGCGTTGTCCTTTAATAAAGCCTTTATCGTATTTAGTTTAGTCTGTTCGTCAAATAAATTTCCCACTAGATTTCTTACACTATTAATAAAAATTTGTGG